>APFE031388076.1:18355-51650 GCA_000404065.3 Pinus taeda | reverse complement strand
TATTTAGAGAAGGATTGTTCTTAATTGTCTTGTTTGTCACTAGAAAGCCTTAAGCTTCTAGGGAGGTTGGTTTTGTCCGCAAAATTAACTCTTTTCGCATGACACTCTGCACTGAGGAGCTTTTGGTCCTCCAAAAACATGAAAAATAACCTGAAACTTCTCTGTACCTTGTCTACATCACAAGCGTCTTGAAAGATATCACTTCCATTTCCTTCACCTTTGTTCTTCAGAGCCTTAAGCGATGAGCCAACACCTACAACCTCTACAACTTGTAGTACATTGTTTTTCCAAATTACATGCTTGACTCTCATGACCAACTAATGACCCAAGCATCCCATATGTGACACAAGTTTATAACACATACTCAATGGTCAAGTTTACATTGAAATGGATGCAATACCTCAGCTACGAAGACAAGGTCGACATATCATTGTTGCTTCAACAAGTGATGGAAATCACATCATCACTGCAATACATGATTTACAAGTATAATGCCAAACACTATTGTTTGTTTTTCTTTGACAAGTGATGGAAACATGACATTGTTGGGTTATTGGGGCCTGACCCAGGTTCGAAGAGTTATTAGCCAAACAAATCCCGTAGCTATTGGCTCTTTTGACAATAGTTCGCGGAGCGCGGACTGAGGTCTCACTCGAGGTAGCAGGGGAGGGTGCTAGAGCCAGGGTTCCACACCCTTGGGAAGTTTTGATGTGGTCTGGAGGGGTTGCGCACTATTCTGTGGCCTCGCACCACTCTGCTTCTGCGTAGATCCGGAACAAGGCAGTTCCTTAATACTTATTATTAATGAGTTTGTTACAGGTCAGACCTACTTCTTATAGTCTTTAAACAAACATTTAATAGAGATAACCAGTGCACGCACCTAGAATTGTTATAGCTTTGCATAAACTTAGAACATAAGCATAAGCGCACAGATCAAACAAATATATAAACCAGAAATTAACTAGATCCACAATATTTCATAATCAACACAGTATTTCAGAAACCAACTTATCTTTATTCAACTCTTTCACCAATACAACCAGATATGCCCTACACACTTAGCTGCAAGGGTCCATGCACATAGCTGCGGACTCTACCGGGCCTTTGCGCACATAGCTGCAGAGCCTCTATCTATCTACCAACACCCTTGACTCAAACTTACAAATGGAGAAAATACTATCTTCACACAACTATAACACCAAGATCCAAGACAAAGACTTCTCCAAAACTGACTTCTCTAACTCACCTCCTATTATTTTACATTATTTTTGGGCGGACAACTCTTTGACTTGACTCATTACAATTCGTGCTTCGCGCACTTCGTGGAGTCTTTACCATACTTTTTCCCCAAATTGTAGACTTTGGGTCCCAAGACCGTTACGCGGGGCCTTTGCTAGCCAACAGACATCACTTTCACAATTTATCATGCAACTCAAAATAAGACTAGACATCATTGTTGCTGAATAAGTGATGGAAAATACATCATCACTTTTACATTTTGAAATGCAACAAATGATTTACAAAATCACGACCATGACAAGACAACATATCTAGAAACCATTTTTCACTTATTAATGCGAATGGGTCACCTCCTTATGGCAGTGTTGCTTGTCGAACAATTGTTTCATCAGGTTCATGCACCGACACTTTGTCTTTAAGGCGCTTCTCTGGATGGATCCTCCAACAAGTGGCTCTTTGATGGCCACTTCTGTCACAATGACTGCAATATGTTTTCTTCCTCCAGATCTACTTAACATGTTTCTTTACCTCCTATTGAGAGGGCCTTTCACGCCTCTTCTTTGTTTGTGCTGCTATTCTTTTCCAACACTTAGAAAATGTATGGTTATGCAATCCACAAAAGGTACACGTTTTTCAATGTCTTGATTTATGTCCATCATTAAAAACATGATCATGATCGAAATGAACATTTGAATGTTGAGAGTGGTTATAACTTTCCTTGCTATCTCTGGTGTAAGTATGGTGATGAGAGCTTGCCCCAACTCTTTTCTTGCAATGGAAACTTCCATGGGATGATGGGGATGTGTTCCCATCATTCTCTTCCCTTGACAATTTTGATGATGTCTCGAAAGAATCTGACACCTTCGAGCATTCTCCTTTAGTGTATCTCGAGCCTACAAATTGAGGTCTCTGCATAACTTCCAATGGTTGAATTATGTCTTGGTTATTAACACCAAGTTTTCCTTCCTCCACGTGCCTCATCCTTGTAAGGAGGCTCATGTTTGTCCCTATAATTGGGATCTCCAAATCTCCAATAGAAATCATACTATGTGACAACGACACTGAAAGTAAATCAACATCTTTTACCTCCTTTGTCAATTTGGAAAAAACTGATGAGGGCCTCTCATCATCTATTGTTGGTGGTTCGCTAGTTGTCTCGGCACATTCCCCAACTTCTTTTCTGACATACCCAAGTCCTATCTGATGGGGTAATTCTTCCACTTTGATGGGGTTGACAATGCCTTGGCCATTAACGTCCAAGCCTTTTCCTTCATACCCCATTATCTTCAACAGTTTGGATCCAATTCCTTTGGTATGATTTAAAAAAACAACGAAATCATCATCAGGACACATACACGAATTCAGAGAATCACGTTTTACCTCACATGGGTCACGCTACAACTTTTCCAAGGCCTCATCCTTTGCTTGCAGCTGTCGTAGAAAACTATGTTTCTCCTCTTTCTCTTCATGTAGACGCATCTTCAATTCAACATTATCTATTTGAAGACTTTGGTTGTTGTGCTTCAGTTCTTCCAGGGCCTCTTCTGTGGCTTGCAACTGAGGTTGCAACCGCTCCTTTTCCTCTGTCTCTTTCTGTAGAGTTTCATACATTATTTCCACCCTTTTGGAAATTTTGAGCATGGTCTCGTACATTGATTTTTCATCCTCTATCGCTACACATTCCATTGTTCATGCTTGCAATTAACATCCACGCAAAGACCGCTCTGATACCACTTGATCCAGGTCTGGGTGTGACAAAGGACCCTTCCAAGACCTTTTACTTTTGTGATGTGTTAAATTGCATTTTTAAAAGAACATAAATGAATACATGTGCATGTTGTAAAGAAGAGGAACATTTTAATCATTAACAACATAAAAACATAAGCCGTTGATAACAGAGTTCATCTAAGAGGGAATACGTCTCCGGGCCCCGGTGTCAAGATGGTGTAGGTCGTTGCATTAAGTGCGGTCAATAGTGGTGATGTACATAGAGGTGGTGTCACTATCATACAAGGAAAATGCCCTCACGTAGGAGTGGCTCCAAGAGGTGTTTCACCATAGGAACTCTCAGTCAAAAGACTCCTATCAGTATGAGACAAAAACTCATGCACGATGATCATCCTACCAACATGGAAAAAAAAGGATCTCAATGCAAACGTGCATGGTGACACATGAGTATCCCATTAACATATGACAAAGGAATCTCAAACACAACATGACAAATCATGACAACAAGTACACCACACAAATGATTCGACATCACATCAAGTAGGCATCATGAAAACGAGTAAGAAACAAGATCCCACATCAAGCATAAATGGGGATCCGTGCAACGCAATGCATAGAAAAAGAAGTACATGAATACACTGCATATACTTCACATCCAAGGGCCATTTGAAGAAGTGGATGTCAAATTCAGGCCATCGATCTCACAGCATCGAATCAGATGGAAATGACTGCTCACACATGACTGCTGACACCTGCACTCCACTTAGAAAACTGGTCGAAAAATAGAATGAGCAAATGGAAAATCTGAACACACCATCAAATTTGTGGTGTCCAATAGTGCAAAATCGACTGTCAAATTTCTAAATTATGAGAAAGTGAGAATCTGGGGCTCAAGGAATCTTTTAGATTCCCCCTAGATTACTCAGAGATTCCCACCTCTGGGTCCTCTACAAATTTGCTGCTCAGATCACGAAACTTACTACACCATTGGGTTCATGTCACTGAGAGGTGTAAGATCGACATAAATTTTGTCCAATTTGGACACTGTGAAAATTTCACCCTCTTGGAAATTTTGCTTAGTCATGGTTCTATCTGCATAAAATTAATTAAAAATTATCTTGCCTCAATTCCCGTGCCCACTCCTGGTTCCTCCATGCTTGTGGGTGCATTGAAAAATGAAGGGTTTATATTATTTCCTCGGGTGGATTAACCAAAGCAAGAGGTTTGGCATAGTGGTAAATAAGGAAAATGGTTGAAGAGGGATCGGGGGATGAAATCCCGCCCTTCCCTATTTTTATTACATTATTGTTTCAAACCACAAATCCATAGATTTCTTCGAGGGGTCAGGTCTGCATTGGGCGGCCCGCCCCCATACCTCCCGCAATCCATGAATGGGGCACTATTTTTGTATTGAATGGGGGGCATATTAATGGTGTGTTTTTTGAACGTTACATGGGGTTTGGATTGGCCCGCCCGTGGTACAGGCCGGCCACGTGGCCGGGCAGGTTCGATTCCTGCTGACCCATTAATATATGGAAACGCGTTTAGTGATGGGGTGTGGGTCGGGTCCACCGGAGGTGGCCCACTCACTCCTTTACATTGTTTTAATGTATGTGATGAAGGTTGTAGGGTTCAACGGGGTGATGGCCGCTGACCCTAATTTTAGTATAACAATTTCGTTTATGGTTGCGGGAGGGCAAGGGGATCATGGCCCGTCGGCCCCTTAAATAAAATTTTGTCATGTGGTTTTGGGGTGGCAGGGGTGGTGGCCTGCCACCTCATTTATAATTTTTATTTTTATTTTTATTGATATACTTTTTATTTTTTAAATTTGTCTAATATAAGGGTTATTAGAAAAATTTAAGAGGCAACAATTTCACCCGCTTCGGGAGCCAGATTCCATGCTCGGGACTTGGTCAATTTGTAGGATACTTAAACCTAGCCCATAGTCCAACTTTGACCAAAACTTTGACTGCTGCTAACTTTCGCATACGGACTTGGTTTGATGAACCGTTTACATCACCATGATCAGGATGATGAGATCTACGCTCTCATCCTAGTTTGAAATTATTGATCACTTTTATTTTTGAGCTTCCATAAGCCTCTTTGTCCTGTGTGTGTCTCTAGAGCCACTTGGATCAGTTATTATATTGTCATGTTGTTATGATGGTTTTTCTTTTGAGCAGGATGTTATTGTAAATATTGTAATGAGTTGGGTTGTAAGGATCCATAGGAAGTATGGTTTTTCCCTTCAATGGTTTTGTTGGGTCTAGATGTGGTTTAACACCGAGGATGGTGTTCCCCTAATGGGGAGAGGTCTGTAACAACCCCGAGTTAAAAGTTTATGTAATAAAAGTTAATAAAGGTAAAATAAGACCACAGGCAAGGGACATTTATTTGAAGTTGAATGTTGGGCAAAATACCCTAGTGGGCATCACTTCTTTTGTTTTATGGCTAAGGGAAATTAGAAAAGGCAATGGTTAAGGCTTTGGAGATTAGGAGAAAAGGAAGGTGAAAGGTCACAGGTTTCATGTGAGGAGGAAAATGAAGGAAAATAATGGAAAATTGAAGAAAATGGAGGCCTCATTAATAAAAAGTATTTTGAGCATCAATTGGTAACCTTTTGTCAGTTGAGTTTTGGAATTAGCTTCAGAGAGGAGAAGAGCACCAAGAGGAGAAAGAAAGTAAGTAGCAAGGAAAGGAAAGGAAAGGAAAAGAAAAGAAGGACAAGGAAAGCAAAGGAAGGTAAGGCTCAAACATCTTTAGCAGGAATACTTGCAAGTAATAGATTGGATGTAAGATTTCCTAGTTGGTTTGACATGCATGGTATGTGCATGTTGGTACATGGTTATTTTGTTTAATTGGCATGGATTTTGCTAGGATTCGAAAATGGATTTTAGCCTAGCCTTTCCATTTCCATATAGCCATGGTGTGATGGGATTATTCTCGGTTTGAGCTTTGGATTGTCGGATGGTTTTGGAATCAGGGGTGAGGTGGTCTCTGGAAAAATTCCCAAAGGCCTAGGAATCCCTTGACTGGTAATGGTGGGATACACAGTAAAGCTTGAGGGCAGAGATAGAAAATTCCTCAAGGATGGTGAATAAATTATGAGGCATCTAAGATCGGTTTGGTTTTGTGATCTCGACACTGATTTAGGTGTGATCATGGTATGGAGAGGGTGGAGGTGGTTTAACCTTTGGATTCCCTTGGTCTTCTGTGGATTTATTTATCCCATGAGATCCCACATTCATGCTTGGAATATGGAATGGGGATGATTGGTTGAAAGAAAGATATGGTTCAACCAATCTATGGTCAGGTGGAACGTGGAAGTCCCGAACCCGGTCGGTATTTGCCTATTTTTAATCAAAGTTAAGTTTTATTTCTTTTGGTAATGAAATGTACTAGTTATTATGTGGCTTTAATGGTTGTTCACTTATTGTTATTTATCTGGTTATAAGCATGGTTATATGATAGTTCTCAGTGATGTATCTATTCATGTTTTTACTTGTAACTGAATAAATAATGGATGTAAGACCTAATTGATGATATTTCAGCTAATGTGAGAAGGTAGATACCATTTTCGTTAAACCTCACTTATGTTTTCAGTCCCTTATGTTCAAACTTGAATTAATGACCTGTAGGTTGCATATCTACCAAGTGTTTGACAAAATGTCAGTTCTCGTTGGGGATGTTTAGGTAAAGTATTGGTACCAGTTTTGGTTTGTAAGAAATTTTTTCATGTCTTTTATGAGTTATGGAAGTTTCATGGATTTCTGGGCAAAGTCTTAGCCCCAACCCTAGAAAGTAGCCTTAATTCTTGTAGTTTTTGGAACATCACTGGAAAGAAAAGGCCATAGTCGCATTGATGTAGGCCAATGGGAGCGACTGGGAACCCATATTTGCATGGAAGCCTTGGCAAGGGAGCGACTAGGGCTCAATGTTAGGGAAAACTGAGTTGTCTCAGGGGTTGGACACCCAGAGGGGTTGGGTTACTCCTGAAGGTCCTTTGGCACCTAATGGATGTTAGTACAGTCTTTAGTTATCGACTCCATTTCCTTAAGGTCACATAAACGGTTGAGTCATATAATAGTGACCCTCAGCTCATGTTTACCCCGAGCAAGCCGGTGAAAGTGGGTAAATGTGGGAGGCAACGTTCCAAGAAATGTTTTCCATAGCACATATAATTAAGAATGGCATCCATATCTAATAAGAAGACACTTCAAAGTAAATATAGACCATGATACTCTGAAATACTTCTTGCAACAAAGAATATCTTCAGAAAAGCAACAAAAATGGAAAAGAAAATATTGTGGTAAATGCACTCTCAAGGAAAAAGGAAGACGCAAATGGTTTACTATGTGTTTTTTCCATTTCACAATTTGTCTGGGTGGAAGAAGCAAGGATAGAATGGCAACAAGATGATAAGATATGCAAGATCATTCAACAATTACAGGAGGACCCTGATGCAGTAGAAAACTTTACATGGAAAAACAATTTGTTGTGGTATCAAGATCACTTAAACTTATGTAAAAATTCTCAACTCAAATAGGTCTTATTGGAATTACACACTTCTCATATAGGAGGACATTGACGGTTCTTGAAGGCATATCATAGGATCAATAGATATTTTTTAAGAGAAGGATTGAAAGCATATGTGGAAAAATTTGTGGTACAATGTGTGTTATGCCAACAAAATATAGGAGAGACTATCAAGCCCCAACACTCCTTTAGCCATTATCCATACCAAGCCAGCATTCGGAATAAGTTTCAATGGATTTTGTTATAGGTTTACCCAAATTTCAAGGAAAGAGTGTCAATATGTTGGTGGTAGATCGAATGACGAAGTACACCCACTTATGCTCTCTTTCTCATCATTTTAAAGCAATTATTGTGGTAGAATAATTCATGGAAAGAATCCAAAAGCTATATGGAATATAGAATATTATTGTAAGTGGAAATTTTTGGACTAAATTATTCTCTTGTTTGGGTACTCAATTGGCTCACACTACAAGGATCATAACATTTTCCTTCTTTTGAGGCCAAGTTTTTTGGTAATCCCCATCATCCATTGGCCCTCAGTCAAGACTCACATCAGCCCATTGGACCAGGGCTACGGTTGGGTCCTTCAAACTCCAAATACCTAAGGAAACTTAGAACTTTTTTCCTAACTTCCTCCCACCATCTAGAGCTCCTTAACAGGTCCAAAACAAGTAAACACCCTAATTTTTACTAATGCGTCATCTAGATTTTGCCTTACTATCTCACCACCATGACTTACCTTCAAGACACATGGAGCCTTATACTCCTCCCCGTATATATATTTATTGTGTCATTATATTACACAATAATTTAACATACCAAAATTCACAAAGCAGTAAATAAATGCATTCATCTCAACCAAGGGTAACCTCTCTTTTTGTGAGCATACACCATATAATAGCCATGAATAACACACAAATGATATGCTTCTTTTTCATGCAACATTTCTATAAAAGGGATGCTCTTTAACATTCAAGAAATTTAATATTACACTCAACTCACTTTTTAGACATATTAAATAAGACATTTTAACAACTTTCATCCCACTAATACATATAGACATAGTAAATCCAACATAGTATATAAACATGAAGTATACCACAACATGAACATTTCATTTACAAGGAAAGAAATACACATATATTCTTGCGTTGGAAATTAAATAAGGGACTACCACTCTCCACTCAACCATATGCACAACTACACAAAAAAATTCTTATAGCTAGCCACCCCTGAGCAGGATCCAAATTTTGAAGGATGCTTGATCAGGTGCTCAAAATTACGCTAAAAAATCAAAGTGTCAAAATCTTGTCAAACTTAGTTTCAGATTGAAGAGCTTATAATTCTGAATCCAATGGTGTGAATGACACTCAAATCCGAGTTCGTATGAAGAAGTTAGAGCAAGTCAAAGTTCAAATTTGACTTGCCTTCATGGTAGGATTGGGATGATGCACAAGGTCTTCAGCCAATAAGGAGGTGCCAAGTGGAAGCTCGCAATTGGCCATCACATATTGCAGTGGTAGTCAAAAAATGTGTCTCAAATCAACCCTCGGTAGGTTGGGTTGTGATGCGATCAAATCGCAATCACAATCGGCGAAAGGGATCAACGAACAGGTATTAGTCCGACAATGGTGCAGTTTGAGTTCCGAACATGATACGTTATTGTGTTGTAGTTTTATGTTTCAGTGGGTTCGTTATATTGCATCACAAATTTTTTGTTGTGTTAAAGATCCCATAGCCAATTACCAAATGTGACGAGTGATAAGACTCAAAATGGGATTGTTCTTTATGCCACAATTTAATATTCTACTGGGTCTACCTATATCGCATCACAGTGTTCCGCCACTAAAACAAGACCTTCCGCTTGCCTGAACTCACCAATTACGCTTTTTGATATGGATGACAAGATATGGCCCGTGGTGTGACGAAATTTGCTCTTCCTTAGCTACTTTTGGAGCGGATTTTGGGGATAATTTGTAGTTTTCTACCGGTTTTAGAGCATTTTGTGGAATGAATAGTGTGAGAACTGGGAGAAGTCATAAATCCTTCAGTTCTTATCCAAATTTTATGCAAAAATAGTTTATTCTAGAATTTTTTGGTATTCTGAACTCATTGGGATAGGTTTCAGAGGCATTTGAGCATTGAAATAACATTTTTGATGTAATTTGAGCATAATAGAGAGGCCCAAGCCATTGGAAGTTAGACCGAGAAGATGTAGCCTAGGAGGGTTGAACTCCTTTATCATGTTCTTGTTGTGTGTTGTATATTGATGTTCATTGATGTTATATTATTGTTGTTCATCATATGTTTTTATGTTAAATTTTTATAACATTTACATAAGAAACTCTCATGGGAATCTATTAATTGGAAAAGTTTTTAAACCTTAAGCACTTGAAAAGCAAATGATAAGCATCTTGGGTTTATTTCTGAATGGGGAATTAGCATAGCATTACTAATCTGCTCCAATTCAGATCAAGTTGGTATCAGAACACTATTTTTGCTTACTAGATTTTCTTTGTGAAAGAAGGATTTAATTGTTTGCAAGTTTATGTCATGCTCACAAGGTTAAAGCTCAAAAGAGGTGAAGGAAAGTTGGTTGAAAGTCCTGAAATTGGGTCAAAGGGAAGAAGAGCTAGGTTGCCAAAGTCTTCTACACGAGTTCAGCCTCAAGTTGCAGAAGTTGCAGTTGAGATTCCAACACCAGTACAACCTCAAGTTGTAGTTGAGTCTTAAGAGACCATGTCTCATGAAGGAGAACCTATCATGAAATAAGATGAGAAGACTTTTAGAAAGACTTTCTTTGATATGACAGAGATGGTTAAGGTCCTCTATGAAGAGAGGAACAACAGATTGAAAGGATAAACTTCGAAGCTTCCCAATGGAGAAGGTTCTTCAAGAGGAGGTAATGGAAAAGAAGATAAAGGAAAAGGAAATAATGGGAATAGAGATAAACCTGCATCATCTCCACCATCTTCTTCATCTTCTTCTTCGAAAGCATCTTCAAACGTTTCCACCAATACCACCGTTGCTCATACTCATCATCATTCTTCAAAGGGGTTGGTAAATCACCTTTTCTGAAGCTTGATGTTAAATTCAAGTTTCCTATGTACAATGGAGAAGTTAATGTAGAGAAGTTGGATAACTAGATTCATCAGTTGGAGGTGTATTGTAGAATTTAGAACCTTCAAGAGGATGATATCAAGATTCAGTTGAATTCATTGAGAATGGAGGGTGCATCACTTGTATGGTTGGAAGCAAGGACTCAGGGAGAGATCAAGAAACATGGTAAGATCTCTATTACTTGGTCTGATTTCATTGTCGCTATAAAAATAAATTTCTACCCTTTAGCTCATATGCAAAAATCCATTATGAATTGGAAAAATTTCAGACGTTTGAAAGGTCAAAATGTGCAAGAGTATACTCAAGAGTTTAGGAAAAGAGCTCTTATGCTAGGAGTAGACTTACAGTCACAAGATACCTTGCTGAAATACATAGGAGGGTTGCATATCTATCTTCGACATATCATTCTTATGTTCAGTCCCACGAATCTTGATGAGGTCTGTGTTCAAGATACACACCTCGAAGAAAGAGGGGAAAATATACAGGAAGAAGGTAAAAATAAGCCATTTCAGAGTGTTGGAAAAGGGAAGAAGTTTAAAGGAAAGCAAAAGAAAAATGCTTCTGTTAAGAAAGAAGGGGAGAGACCTGTGTGCAAGAATTGTTCCAAGGAAGGACATGATGAAGCACTTTGTTGGAAGCTTCATCCAGAATTACGACCAAAGAAATTCAACAATAAAGGGAAACAAAATACTAATGTTGTTGCACAACAAGACTTGGGTTCAGACTCAGGGGATGAAACACAAATTGCAGCCACAGTCACCAAAGGAAAATTCATGGCAAAAGCAAGCAAAGAGGTCAGCAAAAAGGCAACTGTAGCCAGTACCAAATAATACCCACAACGTTTCAAATTAGGAAAACCGAATCGAGTTGTTCCATATCCGAGTTATTTCCAAGCATGAAAAAATCGATACACTGTTTGACAGTGGATCTTAGGCCAACTTAATTTCTGTGGATTTAGTCAAGAAAATGAATCTGGAAACTGTGCCTCATCATAAACCATATCCATTGGGCTGGATAACCAAGGATGCCAATTTGCAGGTCACACGAATATGTGTTTTTAGGTTTGCAATCACTGCTAATTTCATTAATGAAGTTGAATTAGACATTGTGCCATTGGATATCTCATGGATTATATTGGGAAGCCCGTATCTATATGACAGGAGAGTTGTTTTCCAGAGATTTGAGAACAAATATCATTTGTTAAAATACGGAGTGGAGCACATTGTGAGAGCTCATCGCCAAAAGCTTAGTCTATCTTTGGCAAGCACAGGTGAAATGAAACGAATGGTTAATTCCAGTAAGAGTCTTGTGCTCCTCATGATCAAGCAAAAGAATGACACGAAGCAGGAACACTTTGTAGGTTGTGATGTGAAGCTGAATTGGTTTATGTGGTCAATCAATATGGAGACATATTTCAAGAACCAAAGGGATTTCCACCAAAAAGAGGAATTCAACATGAAATTTAGCTACAATAGAACTGTCCGCTCCCAAACATTGGTATGTATCAAATGTCAATTCTAGAAAGTTTAGAAATTAAAAAACAAGTCCAGGAATTGTTAGATAAAGGAGTATTTCATCCTTCTACTTCGCCATGTGGTTCACCAATTGTATTGGTACCCAAGAAAGATGGAACCTGGCACAGGTGTGTAGATTATTGAGCTTTAAATAGGATCACAATAAAGAATCGATACCCACTTCCCAGAATAGACGATTTGCTAGATCAATTAAAATGCAAAGTATTTTACTAAATTAGATTTGACAAGTGGATATCATCAAGTTAGAATAGTTGAGGAGGACATATGGAAGAATTCTTTTAAAACCAAACAATGATTGTTTGAGTGGTTGATTATGCCTTTCAGTCTTTGCAATTCTCCAGCTACATTCATGAGAGTTATGATTGATGTTTTAAGATCATTTCTTGATGAATTTGTAATTTTCTATTTAGATGATATTTTGATATTCAGCAAATCACAAGAAGAGCATGTTAAGCATGTCAAGAAAGTTTTGGATATCATGAGAAAAGAACAATTATTTCTAAAGATGTCTAAATGTGAATTCGGGAAAATTTCCTTAGTGTATTTGGGCCACATAGTTGGAGGAGGTGAGCTGAAGATTGATCCCTCTAAAGTTTTGGTCATTGTGAATTGGCCAATACCCATATCAGTTACAAAAGTAAGGATTTTTCTAGGAGCAGCGCAGTATTGGAGGAAGTTCATTTCCAATTTCTCCTCCATAGAAACTCCACTACATGTGTTGACCAATGTGAAGGTTGTCTTCCAGTGGGGAGGCAAACAAGAAAAAGCATTTTGTCTTTTAGGTTACTGCGATCTTCATAATTGTGTAGATCATCTTCCAGATTCATCGCATTAGGTTTCTTTTGATCGACGTTTCGAACCAACAACGGTAGTTCATCTTCAGGATGTGAAAGAAAAAACATATGATGCTTTGAAACAAAAGATCAATTCAGCCCCAGTTTTGACATTTCCGGATTTGAAACAACCCTTTGAAATACAAAGAGATGCAAGTGACTACGCCATGGGTGTAGTTCTTTTATAGCATGGTAAGCCAATTTCATTTCATTCTGAGATTTTTGATGGTGCTATTATAAACCATCCTACATATGATAAAGAGCTTTACGCATTGGTACAAAGTGTGACTACGCCATGGGTGCAGTTCTTTTATAGCATGGTAAGCCCATTTCATTTCATTTTGAGATTTTTAATGGTGCTATTATAAACTATCCTACGTATGATAAAGAGCTTTATGCATTGGTACAAAGTGAAAAGAAACCATTATTCACACTGATCATCAGCATCTACAATATCTGCAATGTCAAACCAAATTGCAGCAGTCAAGGCACTTTCGTTGGATGGGATTTTTATAGCAATTCCACTTGGTAATCAGGTAAAAGGAAGGTATATATAACATAGTTACTGATATGCTTTCTAGATTGATTGTAAATAGTCATTTTACTCAAGAATAATTATGTTTTGCTTGAAAGTTATGTTGAACAATACACACGGGATGCTGAATTTTAAGAGGTATATTTAAACTTGAGTGAAGTCACCAAGTTGAGGAATTAGACTACCATGTACATGATAATCTGTTGTATCATTTGGGAAAACTTTGTTTTCCACAAGGAGAGAGAGTAAATGTCACAAGGGAAGTGCACACGTCTCTTCTTGCTGGACATTTTGATGTAAGTAAAACAATGGAAAGTCTTCAGAGGTATTTTTATTGTCCTCGTATGCTTGAAAGTGTGTCACGTTTTATAAGAGGTTGTTCATTGTGTGCAGTCAGTAAGCCAAGTAATAGGAAACTAGGATTGTACACACCACTTCCAGTGCCTTCAAGACCATGGGAAAGTGTTTCTATGGATTTTGTAGGTCTTCCTTTGTCAAGGAAAGGTCATGATTATTTGTATGTAGTTGTGGATAGGTTCAGCAAGATGTGCATGTTAATGCCTTGTAAAAAGAAAATTATGGTTGAACAAACAACTCAAGTTTCTTTCAAAATGTATGGGTTAATTTTGGATTTCCTACTTCTATTGTAAGTGATCGTGATTCTCGATTTGTTAGGAATTTTTGGTCAAGTTTATGGAACTTGATGGACACCAAGTTGAATAAAAGTACAACCTTTCATCCACTAACAGATGGTAAAAATGAAGTGGTTAATAGGAAAATAATTCATTTTCTAAGAGGATATTGCAACAAACATCCTAAGTTGTGGGATGAACAATTGCATTATATTCAACATCCTTACAACCGAGCAAAACACTCTTCTACTCTAACTTCGCCTTTTAAGGCATGTCTTGGTTATTTTCCTAAATCACCTTTGGATTTCATCTTTGAGAAAGATGTAGCTGTAGATGGACATAGTGACATAGACAAAGTAAAGAAATTCATTGAGCAAATTCAGTTTATTCAACAAACAGTTCAAGAACAACTAGAAAAGAGTAAAGGAAAGCATAAGGCAAGGCATGACAAGCATTGCGTAGATCATCAATTTCAAGTAGGTGATAAGGCTTGGCTATACATTAGCAAGGAAAGGCTTCAAGGTGAAGGTAAAAAGTTGAAACCAATTTGTTATTTTCCATTTAAAATTCCGGAAAAGATTGGTAATAATGCTTTCAAGCTTGATTTTCCTTCATATATGCAAATCTATTCCTTTGTTAATGTCGAAAATTTGAGATTATATGAACCTCCTTTGATTGAATATCAAGGAGAGAATGTTCAAATTCCATCTATTAAAAACTTTTCTCCAGAATACCTTGATATACTTCAGCAAGACACTATACTTGACAAAAGGACAAGGACAACTAAAAGAGGAAATTCTGATTATCTTCGGCTGGGTCTCAAAGGTACACATCCATCAAAGGCCAAATAGATTGAAGTGGGGAAGGTGAGGGAACAATACTCTCATCTGTTAAATAACTGAAAGTGATCCTTTTGGGGTCCAAAAGGCTTCTAGTGGGGAGGAGTCATCAGGTGCTCATAATTATGCTAAAAAATCAAAGTGTCAGAATCTTGTCAAACTCAACTTTAGATTGAAGAGATTGTCATTCTGAATCCAATGGTGTGAACGAAACTCAAATCCGAGTTTGTATGAAGAAGTTAGAGCAAGTGAAAGTTCAAATTTGACTTTTCCTACATGGTAGGCTTGGGATGATGTGGCAAGGTCTTCAACCAATAAGGAGGTGTCGAGTGGTAGCCTGCCTTTGGCCATCGAAAATCAAATATCGTTGCGGTAGGTGGAAAAGGTGTCTCAAATCGGCCCCCAAGAGGTTGGGTTGCGATGTGATAAAATCACAACTGCAACTGGTGAAAGGGATCGAAGAACAGTTATCGGCCTGACACTGACGCAGTTTGGGTTCTGGATGTGATACGTTATTGTGTTGCAATTTTATGTTCTGGCGGGTCCACGATATCATATCAAAAATGTTTTGTTGTGTTAAAGAGCCCATAGCCAATTACCAAATGTGACGAGTGAAAATACCCCAGACGTGATGGTTCTTTATGACACAGTTTAATATTCCATCGGGTTCGCCTGTATCGCATCGTAGTGTTCCGCAGCTAAAACAAGACCTTATGCCCTCCTGAACTCATCGATTGTGATTTTCGATATGGCCCGCGGTGTGGTGAAATCTTTGCTTCCTTAGTGAATTTTGGAATGGATTTTGGGGCTAATTTTTAGTTTTCTGTTGGTTTTAGAGCATTTTGTGGAACGAATAGTGGGAGAACTGGGAGAATTCATAACTCCTTTAGTTCTTATCCAAACTTGATGCAAAAATAGTCTATTCTAGCATTTTTTGGTATTCTAAACTCATTGAGATAGGTTTCAAAGGAATCTGAGCATTGAAAACACACTTTTGATGTAATTTGAGCATAATAGAGAGGCCCAAGCCATTGGAAGCTATACCAAGGAGACGTAGCCCAGGAGGGGTGAACTCCTTTATGATTTTCTTGTTGTGTATTGTATATTGATGTTCATTGCCATTATATTGTTATTGTTCAACATATGTTTTTATGTTAAATTGTTTGTAACATTTACATAAGAAACTCTCATAGGAATCTGTTAATTGCAAAAGTTTTTAAATCCTTAAGAACTCGAAAATAAAATGATAAGCACCTTGGGTTTATTTCTGAATGGGGAATTAGCACAGAATCACTAATTTGGTCCAATTCAGATCAATGCTTCACTCAAGGAATTTCACCAAGTGTTTAGTTTAGGGTATGGGATGTGAAAGTCCTTCTCCTTCACTTATAGAAACAAGAAACATGAGTACCACCTCTCAGTCATTAGGTCTAGCTTGTACACACAACAATGTGTGGCCATGATGGGTTTACCCAGGTTCAATCTATATTGCACACCAACAAAACCCTCAATCACTGGCCCTTTCGGCAACGACCTACAAGCATATCATAGTCTCACCCGAAGTGACTATGGGAGGATGCATAACTAGGTTTTTGCATCCTTGAAGGATTAGGAGATGTGGTATTATTATGTTATCTTACTCTTAGCATTTATAAATCACTTTGTCGCATTAGATTAATCACTTCAACATGCCATATAAACCATCGTTGTGCTGAAGTAAAATGAAACTGTAATAATTGATACTCTACAATAGATAATAAGAAAATATACACATCAAAACACCAATGTACCATGGTTCACCCTAGTGTAGGGCTACGTCCACAAGAATTGTTTCTTAATATAACGAATATTTGAAAGAAAAACAGTTCTTGGCCTGCGCAATAAGCTATAGGTTGTCTGTACACTCAGTTGCAGACTCAGGCCTCTACGCACTCATCTACAGAGCCTTGCCTTCTCTACTGAATTGCAAATCACAATAATTTTCCCATAACATTGATTTGGATCAATTCGAGTTGATCTCTCTTCTTATTATTTTACCCAATACATACTATTACATTGTAGGGTTACATCATCAAAATACCATGGTCCAAATACCATGGACTTCCTAAAACAAGAAAATATGGTCCCAAAACCATTGATCCCTTACAAAATCGTGCTCTTTAATAGAAAGGAGGGGCTTCAACCCACCTCGAAGCCCTTACGACACCACGCTATATATTCAAAATGCTCCACTGCGTGGTCCACTATGTGCTCCACTGTGCATTCCATCCCACAAAATGCAAAGTCTTTGCCAAAATCTGGGCCAAGTTGGTCTGTGCCCAACATGCCCCCAACACTCACATGTGACTCGTCCTGAGTCACTCGACTGATTTGCCTCTGATATTTGTTGCAATTTTGTTGTAGGCACTATTTAACGGTTGAAGAATGTTTGTGACCTATTTCTCTTCGTTGTGCACTTCCTCCAGCAATGCTTTTGTCGCAGGTTCTATAGCCTTTTGCATCACTGATTTCTCTCTCTCTCTCAAAGCTCTTGAAGCTTCTCATCCACTGATTGGGACAGTTAGAGAGCCTCATCCTGCCATGGCTGGGTTCTCTCTGTCAAAGCCTGCTCTTCCTTCCTCAGCTCCTTTATCTTATTTTGGAGGGAATTTCCCTCATTGACCTTTGTGAGCTTCTATGAGATTGGTAAGGTTTTCATAGATGCCCAAATCTCCTCCAACTATTATTGCTTTTGCTGAATATCCTCTTGTAGCTTCAGCGCATTTGGATCTTCCTGCAGCGAAGTCCAAATCTGTAAGCTCTCATCAAATAGCTTCGCACAATCTGCCAATGTTGTGGAGATGTCGGTCATTACAGCCTTCAAGTCGGCCTCCCTTTGCTCTTGCACTTCCTGTGGTGTGTTTAGTTGTAGCTTCATTTGTAGCTCAATGATCTTCATCTCATATGTAAATTCTACATCCGTGATCTTATCTTTGTATCCTTTTACTACAAGGCTGAGCTTTTCGACCTTGTCCTCCACTGGTTCATCTTCTTGGACATTAAGGTTTGAAATCTTGCGGCATGTTGCTTCGACCACCTCCTTCAGCTTCTGTTACTGCCATACTACCTGATCCCTCTCCTAGATCTCCTGGTCAAGATTCTGCTACAACGAAGCTTGCTCTCTCTCTCTACTTGAATGTTTAATAGTGAAGTGTGTTGTTCGTGCAACTTCAACTCATCTATGATCTCTAGATGCAGCTTGTGTAATCTATGGAGTGGTATTGCTGTGATGTTCATGTTCACATACCTCCACCATTTGGCCAGTTGTTATGCCTCAGCAGAGTCAAATTGCAGGGCTCTAGCAGGTATCGATGTTATCCACACTACAAGTGTAGGCTTTATTGGTCTTTCCTCTCTAAGCTTTTCCTCTGCCTGCACTGGTTGTCTAACCGTTTGTGCCAATATATTCAATTCTCCAATGTGCTCCTCAACACATGTTAGAAGTGTGGCATAGCGATCTTCTAATTTGTTCCATGATTCCATCGTTTCTTCTTGAATTCTATCTCCAGTTTGATCCAAGTCCCCATCAGTGAGGACCACTGACGTTATGTCCTTTGTCTTGTCTGCGTTTTTCTTCTTTTTTCTTCTTGTGGCAGCTTCGACATGTGCCTTCTTCTTCTCTACGACAACTTGGTTTGTCTTTATCTTTTCAGACTCTTTGTTCTTCTCGTCACCTTTAGGATAATCCTGGTGACCCTCGTTGTATTCCTGCTCTTGTTCTGATTCTTGCTCATCCATATCTTTCCCACTTGCTTCCTCGAACTGCATCGTGTCCTCCTCTTATGGAGTATCCTATGTCTGTGTCTCCAGCGTAGTGATCCACTCTACGGGCCACCATTGTATCTGTGCTAGGAGATTGTATTTTGTCACTAAATATGGTAGGGGATGTCATGTCTTCCTTTTGTGTCCTTGCGAGCCTGTATGTAAATTCTGTGGGAGTCAACATTAAACTTCGTGACAGAGATATACTGCTTGTATAGGCTCGATGAAAGGCGAGGGTGTTGATTCACCAACATGTGTAAGTCCATATGATATAAAACAAAAAACATTATGTTATCATGTGCTCGCGTCATTTTAGTGGTATACCACAGCGAGGCATATCGCGCAACTTCACAAACATCTGAGGCTATTAGAGGGAACTTTGAATCTTCTGGCTCTATCCATGCAAGCATTGAAATTATCAAAATTAACCATGTGTAGTGAAATAGAGTACCTTTATCCTAAGCCTCGCAGCAGTTATCCAAAAGCTCTTGGAAAAGATATGAGACCCAGTTGTATTGAACCCCATTAGCACATTGTGCAGCTAATGAAACTATCGGTGCAGGAACTTCATTAGCCCGACACTTCCTCATGATTTTTCCAGCCAATATATGTGTTGGTCACTTTAATTGCTTATTCAAACAACTAAGTGCTACGTGAATTGTCAACCAATGGAAGTCTGTTTATTTCAAGGGAAACTACACACTGTATATGCTCAATCTCAAAAGGAATAAAAAGTTGTAGTAATAAATATACTAATCACACCTTGCCTTAGACAAATTGAAGCTCTACTTGAGTTACAGGAGGAACAATTTCTCTATTGCAGACAATTATCAAAGAATCCTTGATTACATTAAAGAGAACAATCTAGGGAAAGAAATCAATCTGCAGAGGAAAAAACTAGTTATGCTATAACAGAGAACAGGACCCTATTCCCCAAGCAGGAACCTTCAACACTTGTTTCTGATTACTATGCTTCACAAACTCACTCTATAAACTAAAATACCAATTAAAACACTCATTGATTAGTTGTGAATGAATTTATGAAAGTAATGCAATAATCAATTGAAAAAAAGAGTTTCAACAATAAGTGCAAAGTTCCAATAACGCATAAGCAAATTCAGTAAACAGAACTTAACAAGGTATGAATGGAAAATAACACTTAACGCACTACAAGAATTTAATGGGTGAATCTTGTGATGAAGGTGGGACCTTTCCTTCTCACAAGATTCCCCAGAAAAAGGAACTAGAAAGGAATGCTTAGAACAATGTTTTATTCATCTGTCAATGTATCATATTACAAAAGATTCCAGTCCTTTTACTTTCAGCTAGACCTTCCTGCAGTTTGTATGTAGTCCCTCTAATGTTGATGTATCCTATTTTTAAAGAGGAGACATCTATTACAATTGATTACATTATAAATCCTATATTTAACCCGATATGCCAAAATAGGATAATTAGTTCTTCCGTTAACAAAATGTTGTTACAATGGTTGTGACAATGCCAACTTTGGAATGTCGTTGCTACAACCAGTGTAATAGCTCCTTCAATAATATCTCTTTGTTGCTGCTGAATCTAAAATTCAAATCACGGGTTGTTTCAGCAACGGGATTTGTGCATTGTTCTAATTGTTTCAGCAACATAAACTGTAATGATAAACCTGCAGTCTTCAGACTGTTTTAGCAACGTAGACTGCAATGATAAAACTGTTTCAGCAACTATCGGATCAACGATTAACTATGAAGGTAATGTGATTATATGTAAAATAAATTAAACATATAGTAATGAGAAGAAATATTGTATACCTTCAGAAAACTGGATTAAAGTAATAACATGGACTTTAAATATGGATTGGAAAATTGTGAAATGATAGCAAAATATGTGATAAAAAAGGTACAATGTAGGGTCCTAACATCCCCCCCCCAACTGAAAGGTTTGCATGTCCTCATGCAACTTTGCTCTGAATCTGAGTCTGGGTACTGGGCCTTGGAGTGCAAATTACTTAAGCAGTAACTATAGAAGGTACTGTCAGCTAGATCTATGAAGCCGTGCACATTTTGTAACTTCTGCCATGCTGCTGCTTCTTCCTTTTTAGTCAAACTATAATGAGCCTTATACTCTTGTGCTAGCATCCATAGAAGAGGAAAATGAAAATGATATCCTATCCATTTTTCAGCACATTTCTGAACACATCTATTGTAATCAGGTACCCTTGAAGTTGTTGCTTCAACATTAGGAGGACTGAAGGGATGATACTCTTGCCTTTCCTTAGAAGACTGTTGCCAGAATAAGTTGTTTGCTTTTAAGGCAAGAGCTCCCTTGGTTTTAACAAAATGTTGGCAGTCTTGTAACATTGCTGCTTGTAGTTGCCTAATGTGTTCACCCATTCCTAGTTCCTTCAAAAATTGATGATATTCAACAACAAAAATGGCAGAATTATGTGGCTCGGATCGAATTGACAAAAGACGATTGTCTTCATTATGCCTTGTTGAAAGAAAGGCAGTCTGCCATGTGAGCTGACTAGCAAGGAAGGAGACAAACGCCCTAATACGAACATCACCAACCAAAGGGTTCCGATTGAGCTTCCTATCCTCAGGGATAGCTTCATTATGGAGATATAATTCACAGAGTAAATGTTTATCACTAGTAGATGCTTCTGTGAAAGTTTTCACAAACTATTAAGGTCCAGATACCTCATGAGGTCTCCCAACTTTAATTGCCTTGATTTGAAAGAACGCTAAGTGTTCTACAAGAAAAAGAGAGTAATTGGAAGATGGTTTCTTGGTAACTAATAATCTCTGAACCAAATCAAATATGAGGAGTAGTATAGCTTTTAGCTGTCTATTCTCCTTCTTCTGGGCATGAGAATGTTGGAGTACCTGCTCCAAAGCTTCCCAATTTGAATATATATGATTTTTCCACAGTGATTTATGCTCCTGCAAGATCCTATCTTGTGTCATAACATATTCTTTCTTCCATTTATCAATTTGTGCTTCAGTGCTACTAGTCTGAGTAAAAACAGTCTTTGTAGGCCGAGGTTCAGTCTGAGTAAAAACAGTTGTTGTAGGCTGAGGTTCAGTCCGAGTAAAAATAGTTGTTGTAGGCTGAGGTTCAGTCTGAGTAAAAATAGTTTTTGTAGGCTGAGGTTCAGTCTGAGTAAACACAGTTTTTGTAGGCCGAGGTTCAGTCTGAGTAAACACAGTTTTTGTAGGCCAAGGTACAGGACTTTCAGTTTTAACAGTCACAGTAGGCCGAGGTATTTTTGGTTTAACCTCTTTTTCAAAAAATTTTGAAGGCCCTGCTGGTTCTTGTGTGACAGTAGGGCATTCCTCTTTAATTGCAGCAGAAGTGGATGCAGGGAAGGCTCCAGGTAGTGGAATTTCAACTATTTTATAACTGGTTTGATGATAAATGTTACCGCATTGGCTGCACATATATTCCTTTTACCGGTCTTTCTCTGTACTTTTCTTGGCCATGGATGTTGCATGGGATAAAGTGTACAAATTAAGCTCTTTGTAGTAGGCTTCCCTTACCGTTATTAATTCCTACTTATAAGCTTTGAGTTCTGATTTTAAAAACTTGTTTTCCTGTAGAAGGGAAGCCAGGGTGACTGGGCTTTGTGTAGCAGTCACAGTCTTAGTAGCTGGTTCTTGTGTGGCAGCTACTAGATGAGTAGCTTGTTGTTCTATAGCAGCTACATGGTGTGCAACATCTTGAGCATCCAGATTTTGCATATCAGCAGGTGGTTCTTGTGTGACAGATGTTGAATGAGTAGTTGGTTCTTGTGTAATAACTACGTGTTGTGCAACATCCTGGTCGTCTATGTTTTGTATATCAGCAGGTGGTTCTTGTGTGGCAGCTGCTGAAGGAGTAGCTAGTTCTTGTGTGACATCTACTTGATGTGCAACATCCTGGGTATCTAGATTTTATGGATCAGCAGTTGGTTCTTGTGTAGCAACTGTTGAATAAGCAGCTGGTTCTTGTGTGACAGCTACTTGTTCTGAAAGAAATGGTGTCATAAAATCCTGGGCATCTGGCTCTTGTGTTTTAGTGCTCGAGGATGAGACAGGTAAAGATTTGGGGACTTCGGACTGTGGTGGGGTATGGGGTTTTAGACCAATAAGTGAGGAATTTAGGATGGTAGCAATAGTTGCCACTTCAGTTGACGCCCTCATTCGTCTTCGGGGTAAAAAGGCAGGGAGAGCAGTAATTTTCCTTTTATGAGTGGGTTTTTTTAGAGGGGGAGAGTTATCAGAGATGGTAGCTTCTTTGGTTGAGGCTCTCGTTCAGCTTTTTGGTAGGAAAATAGTCTTATTTTGCCTTTTTCTTTTTAGCATAGCGATGGGAAGGTTATCTTCGGAATCATCACTAGGAATGTGGATAGTAGGATTAGATGATTCTGCTAAATTATGGGATGGAGTTGATGTGGTGGGAGGGTCAATTAGATTGGCTAATTCTGCTGGTGGAATTTCTGGGGGATCAGGCATGCTCCCTGGTTACTGTTCGGAGGGATTTTCAAGGATTTCTTGAGGATTCTTAGTATCTTGCTGAGGGATTTCAGGAGCTTCTTGAAGAATTTCACCTGCTTACTCAGGGTCTAGGGGTGGGTTATTAAGTGGGGGGTTCTGTCGAGCAAAACCCCTATGAATTAGTAGCTGGACAAGATGGTGATGGGTGAGGGAAAGGAGTGGGAATTTTACCTGTCTACGGTAATGTGACATATTCTTTAGACACCCAAGTAAATAATACGGAATATTCAACAGTCGACTATGTCTCAAATGATTTAACAAGACAAAATCACGCTGATAGACTACCTGGTAGCGACCTTCACAAGTGAGATAATGTTTGACGAATTCAACAACCGTTGGCCATGGAGGCGGTAATGAGTGAAGTCAGACACCTCGGCCTTTGGGTTCGACCTGCTCTCCTGGCAGGAGAAAGTCCTGTTGTGCATTCAAAATGATATGCTTACGGATAAACCATCGAGTTTTAGTGACCGGTAGACATAAAACCTGTGCTATGTTATACTTTGAGATCGGAATTCGAACTCCTTGGACAGTAGAATAGCCATCCCGTAAATTATGTGCAAATTCAAGGGCTTGTTGTGGATCAAATCCTTGAAGCCTCTGAAAATATTCTACCCAGCATGCCTATTGAAAAATCTGATATACCTCCGGATGTAATTCAAGTAGAGTTATCAAGTTGGGCTCATGTCGAATAGCAGGTCCTCCCATTGTTAACCAGCTTCAGTAAAATGCACAGTCAAAAACCGAGTTACCGCACTTCGGACAGAGTAAATTTTGCGAATGAGAACATGGATTAACAACATAGAAGCGGGGTGATAAGACATGATAGTGAGTCAAAAAAAATGACAGTAATTGGCTTATTGTGAAATGATGGTGTATAATCTTGGTATTCCCCCCAACTACTTCTGAAATAATGACTTTAAATATACGGGGATCGTGGTAATAATGACATAATATTCTCATTTAACCATAGTTTAATAGTATTTACACGTAATAATTACATACCTCATGTTTACCTTTGATACATATTCTAAAAATATAGTGTGCGTTGATAATAGATCATCAATAGTTATGGAAGAGGTTTTTGAACCATGAGGGTGATTATATGAAAGGTCTGTATAATCATAGGAGAAGGCAGTGAAAGGGCAAAGTTATAAAAATAATGGAAGAAGTGATTTTCACAATAGAAAGTAGTGTATGGTGATGTTTTTCTTTGAAAAGAAATGGTGTTTCAGCAACGGGAAAATGGGTAAAGGGTAGTGTTTCAACAACAGGAAAAAGGGTAAAGGATGGTGTTTTAGCAACAGGAAAATGGGTGAAGGATGGTGTTTCAGCGACGGGAAAGATAAGGAAAAATGTTGCTGAAAAGTAAGGTTCATGGGAAAAATAGGGAAAATGTTGCTGAAGAATACTATTTCATTGATGAGAAAAATAGGAAAAATGTTGCTGAAAAATAATGGGAAACATGGGGAAGAGAAAAGAGGGGAGATGATGGAAATGTTACTAGAAGATGGGGGAATGAACTATGGATGGATTGAAATGAGATGACAATGCTTCACAAAATGAAGCTTAGATCTGCTTGTAGTAGGATTGTCCTTTCCAATCAGCCTTTCCTAAATCTGGAATATGAAAATAATCAATTGCAACATGCCAACCCTTGACAGGGATTATTAGTTAAGAAATCTAATCTAATGCTAAAATTACAATGAAGAAATTAGGTGCAATGAAGGGCAACAGGCTCCCCCAAAAAGAGATAATGTGAATATGCCATGCAAGTGGCCTTAAAATGCTCCTTGGAAATGGGTTGCTGGTACAGACTGAGCCGATACCCATTTACTAATAATGGTGTTCTAGGATCATCAATTGTTAGGAGCCTTACTGTTCCATTGGGAAAAATAGTATCTATTTCGTAAGGTCCCAACCATCTTGTACATAATTTCCCTTGAAAATTTTCAAACCGAGAATCATACAATAAAGCCCAATTATCTTTCTGGAACTGCTTATGCTTGATGGTTTTATCATGCCACCTAGTTCTTTGATGTTGGATCATAGTTGTTTGATGGATAGAATCTAATCTCTTTTCATCCAATTCCTGGAGCTGCTGCAACTTGGTTGTCTGTGCATCAATCAAATCAAGGTTAACAGCTAAAGCAATTCTTAAGGTTTTAATTTCAAATTCCACAGGAAAAACAACACTTTTACCATAAACCAATTCATAGGGAGAAAATCCTGTAGTATTTCTCCAGGTAATTCTGTAAGCCCATAATGCTTCAGGGAGCCTTTGATACCAACCCTTCCTATTTTCCTTCATTGTTTTTGTTAGAATGGCTTCTATAACTTTGTTTGTACTCTCCACTTGTCCATTGGCTTGGGGGTGGTATGGTGTAGTCATTCTATGATGAATATGATATTTTTGAAGGATGGATTTAAAACCATGAGAATTGAAAGGAGGTCCTCCATATGTAACTATCTCTCTAGGCACTCCAAATCTAACAAAGATTTCTTCAAATAGAAAGGCTAAATCAGATTCTTCATTAGCTCGAATGAGTGCCTTAGCTTCCACCCATTTAGTCATATGATTTGTACAAACCAATATGTAAACTCTTTGATTGGATGGAGGATTAATGGGCCCTACAAAGTCTAGAGCCCATCTTTCAAAGGGTTCAAGTATTAACTGGGGATTTAATGGCATTTCATCTCTATGATTAGGTTGACCCATTCTCTGACAGCTATCGCAGGCCTGAACATATTTCTTTACATCCTTGAAGAGTGAGGGCCAATAATAACCCATCCTGAGAATTTTATGTGCTATTCTCTTATTAGCAAAATGCCCTCCACAAGGGCCATCATGACAAGCCTTTAGTATATCATAAACTTCATCTTCTCTAATGCATCTTCGGATTTCATGATCAAGTCCTGTATAGAAAATACACCCACTTATCCAGCTATATCGAGCACTTTGTTGAATGATCTTTCTTTTCTCTCGATGTGATAGGTGTGATGGTAACTTCCCTACAACCAGATAACTGGAAATGTTTGCATACCAAGGTGAGTGAGTAGATACTGCAAATAAATATTCATCAGGAAAAGAATCATCTACTGGAGTATTATCATCAGCTTTTAACCGAAAAAGGAAATCAGCAACTACATTTTCTTTACCTAGTCGATCTACAATTGTAATATCAAACTCTTGTAATAACAGTAACTACCTAGTGACTTGAGCATTTGTGACAGATTTGTTCATTAAATACTTAATAGCTGAGTGGTTAGTATGAACAAAAGTAGAGTAACCAGTAATGTAATGTCGAAATTTATTAATAGCATAAATGACTACTAAAAATTCCTTTTCAGTAACTGTGTAATTAAGCGCAATAGGTATCATATTTTTACTAATGAAATAGATAGCATAAGGAAGATGGTTTTCCTCTTGTCCCAAGACAACTCCAATTGCAGTATCTGAAGCATCAGAGGATATATGGAAGGGAAGTTCCCAATCAGGTCCCCTTAAAATAGGAGTTGTAGATAACTGATGCTTGAGTTCATCAAATGCTTTCTGGTAAATATCAGTCCACTTGAATTCAACATTTTTCATAAGTAACACAAACAAAGGAGAAGCTATTTTAGAAAAAAAATTGATAAATCTTCTGTAGTATCCTGCATGTCCTAAAAAACTTCTAACATCAGTTTGTGTTCTAGGGATAGGAAGGGTCTGAATTACTTGTATTTTGGATGGATCTACCTGAATTCCTTGAAATGAAATAAAGTGTCCAAGTACAATTCCTTCATTCATCATCATATGACATTTTTCAGTACTTAAGGAAAGGTGAGCTTGTACACAACCTTTAAGTACTTTCTCAAGATTTTATAATGCATCCTCAAAAGTCACACCATAAGGGGTAAAGTCATCCATAAATATCTCCATAGAGTCATTAAGCATATCAGAAAAGATTCCTGTCACTGCTCTTTGAAAAGTTGTTCGAGCATTACATAGTCCAAATGGGAGAACTCTGTAGGCAAAAGTTCCCCATGGACTAGTAAAAGTGGTCTTATCTTGGCCATGGGGTGCAATTTTGATTTGATTATATGCACTAAAACCATCTAAAAATGAGAAGAATTTCTTCCCTAACAAACTATCTAACACCTGATCAATGAATTGCAAGGGAAAGTGATCCTTTTGAGTGGCTTTATTTAAGGCTCTATAATCTACACACACTCTCCATTTCCCATTTTTCTTAGGTACTATCACCAATGGAAAAACCCATTCACTATTAGATATGGGATATATAAACCCTGCATTAAGCAAATTTTGAAGTTCTTCTTTAACAATTTCCCTCAAACTGGGATTCATTCGTCGTTTGGGTTGACAGATTGGTCGACAAGGTTCCTTGATATAGATGCGATGAGTACATAATTCAGGAGAGATTCCCTTCATATCTGTATAGTCCCATGCGAATGCTTCCTTATTTTCATGAAGTAACTTCATTAGTTGATGTGTTTCAGCATCTGTTAAATTGGGGTTTATGTTCAATGTTTTGCCAGGTTTGATTTCTACTGTTATGCTTTTAGAGGAGATGATAGTTGATGTTTGTGGTAGATCTTCAGATTTAAGCTTTTCCTGGGTTTCAGATTCCAAAATTGTAGTCAACTAATTATATGTTTCAAAAGTGACTGAGGAGGGTTCAGAAATAAAATTATTAATTACTTCATCCTCCATGGTATCTTTAAGAGTTAAAGCTTGTTTGATAGTCAAAATAGGTTGAGTAGCATTATCATCGTAGTCAAACCATACAGAATTATCATTATTAATCATGGGTGTGGCATGAGGGTAGAGAGTAAGCTGCTTGGTTTCACTTCCATTAGAAATTGTCATTGAACCAGATCTTAGGCATCGACTGTGGCCAACCAGGGCCTTCCCAGAATTAGAGGATGTCCCCCCAACTTTGTTTTACTCTGCAATACCACAAAGTCAGCTGGGTAATTCCATGATTCAACTGAGATGATTAAGTCTTAAATGACTCCTTTTGGTTTGATTGTAGAATGGTAAGATAACTCCAAAATGGTTGGTGTCTCTCTCATCACATTCTTCAGCTATAACAGTTGTGAAGTTTCAAGAGTCATAATATTTATAGCAGCACCTAAATCTACCAGAACTCGTGAAATAATAGTTTTTCCAATTTGTACTGTAACCGTAGGATGGTCGGGATCACCATATTTAACAGGAGGGGCTTATTGGACATTAAGGTAGATAGATCACCCATAACATGAACTCTAAAGGGATCTTTAGCTTTCCTACCAGGTTTCTTAATACAAATATCTCTCATAGTTCTGGCATAAATTGGTACATCTTTGAGTGCTTGTAAGAGTGGAATTTTAACATAAATATTATGTGATTCCCTTAAAATATTAAAAGCATGCGGCTCAAGTGTCTTAGTCAAAGCTAAACGCTCAGGGAATGGTGGCTCTGCTATTTCAGCACCCTTATTAGAGGGTGGTTGTACCTTCTTACATAAACTATTTCTCTCTGTCTCTTCTTTATCAAAATCAGAAGAGGTAATATCATCAATAATAGGTTCGACTATTTTCCCAGATCGTAAATGAATATCATTACACTGCACCGGGAAAACAGGAGGTATAGGCTAGTTCTGAATATCAATGACTTGCACAGCTTAATTATTGGGGTTAGGGTTTGGTTGTACAGGAAGCTAGGGTCTCATCATTTGATTATTTGGTGGAGCACCTGATGGTAGAGGGAGTGGTTGCTGAAACTGAGGAAATTGATTTGGAAACGGGATTTTTTGAACTCTCCAGTTTGGATTCCATTGATTAAAATAAGATTGTTGTTGTGGAGGCCAAGGAGTCCACATTGGAGGGTCTACGAAGGGAGGGTTTGTTTGCTACATGGGTGGGTAATTAATTTGGTTGAAGGGTGGGTATTGCATCTGGTTGAAGGGTGGGTAGTTTGCTTGATTAAAAGAAGGATAATTATTCCAAATATTAGAATATGTAAATGGCATATTAGAGTTCATAGATTGTCCTCGTGGTTGCCATTGCCTTCTCTGTGTCAGCAGATAGACCGCTTTAGCATCTTCTTTGGTTGGTTGCAATGTTGCTTTTATTCCTGGTAAAGAAGGGCATTGTTGTGTTTCATGATCCTTCTCACAAAGGGTGAAAATTGGCACTTTGTCTAATGGGAATTCTCTTAGTGGATGTTTATCTCTGCATTTGGGACAGAAGATAGCCAAAGCAGCTTTTTCTTCTGCTTGTTTCTTCTTAACCTGCAAGGTGTCAACATGTAAAGCAAAAGAACTTAACATTTCAGTTTTGAGTTCCTCAAGTAAATTACCTATTTCAGCTCTTGTTGCTCCTCCACTGGCTGATTTTTGGACTCTTGAATATGTATTATCCCTGCTGTTTGATCTATTCCTTGCATCTCCTCTTGAACATCTTTTACAGAGGTTAACAATTTCATCATATGATTCTTTAGATATGTCCCCTTTACCAAGCATATTTAGCATGTCTAGACAATCATCCCTTACCCCTTTCAATAATATTGTTTTAAGAATATATTTACTTACATCGAGATGATTGGATCTCTGTAGATTGTATTGTAGCCTTTCCACAAAGTCCTCCAGATTTTCATCCTCCTTTTGTACCATCTTAAATAGTTCCTCCCTTTTTTCTCTCATCCGACAGTAGTCTTGATATTTGATCAAAAACTTTTGTTTCATTTGTTCCCATGTTGTGATTACATGGCCTCCCAGACTCATGAACCATCTTAGTGCATTTCCTTTTAGTGTTGCTGGAAATAACTTCAGTTTCTGAGCATTAGTAACATAATCATAGCTTCTGCATAATATATCAAACTCAAAAAGAAACTCATCAGGATCTTCAGAAGATAAACCATGGAAGTTAGGTAAGGCTGAAAGTGGGATATTCTTCATGGGAGTTGCCCCTCTAGGAAGATCACCAATAGGAAATCCCAAGGTAGAGAGAGAATTCTCATCTCTTCCTTCTCCTCCTAACTATCCTCCACCAAATAATCCTTCATTGTTCCCTTCCATTGGTTGTTCTCTTGTTGCACTTGCCCGGTCTTCAATTTTTTCTGTTGGCTCCTCAATGTCTTCGACTAGTTCCTCAATGTCTTCTACTAGTTCCTCAATATCTTCTACTGTTTCCTCAACCTTTTCATGGCCCACAACTTACTTCGTTTCGTAGTTTGTTTGAAGAGAATGTTGAGTCCTTAACTTTCGAGAGCTTAGCCTCTGAGAAGTTTAAGCTTTTGATATAATCTCATCAATAAAGGTCTTTCGTTCTCCTCTTCCTTTGCCCTTGCCACCTGTAGGGTTAGTTTTCTTGCGTCCTCTCATGCATTTTGCACATCTAAAAGAAAAACATTAATGCTTTTGAAATCTATGATTTCCTTCCCTGGAAATGGCGCCAAAATGTTGGTCACTTTAATTTCTTATTGATTCAAACAACTAAGTGCTACATGAATTGTCAACCCAAGGAAGTATGTTTATTTTAAAGGCAACTACACACTGTATATGCTCAATCTCAACAGCAATAAAAAGTTGTAGTAATAAATATACTAATCACACCTTGCCTTAGACAAACTGAAGCTCTACTCTAAGTTACAACAGGAACAATTTCTCTATTGCAGATAATTATCAAAGAATCATTGATTACATTAAAAAGAACAATCTAAGGAAAGAAATCAATCTGCAGAGGAAAAGACTAGTTATGTTATAACAGATAATAGGACCCTATTCCCCAAGCAGGAACCTTTAGCATCTGTTTCTAATTACTATGCTTCACAAACTCACTCTGTAAAATCGATTACCAATTAAAACACTCACTGATTAGCTGTGAATGAATTTATGAAAGTAATGCAATAATCAATTGAAAAACAGAGTTTCAGCAATAAGTGCAAAGTTCCAATAACGCATAAGCAAATTTAGTAAACAGATAACAGGACCCTATTCCCTAAGTAGGAACCTTCGGCACCTGTTTCTAATTATTATGATTCACAAACTCACTCTGTAAACTCGATTACCAATTAAAACACTCACTGATTAGTTGTGAATGAATTTATGAAAGTAATGCAATAATCAATTGAAAAACAGAGTTTCAGCAATAAGTGCAAAGTTCCAATAACACATAAGCAAATTCAGTAAACAGAACTTAACAAGGTATGAATGGAAAATAACACTTAACGCACTACAAGAATTTAATGGGTGAATCTTGTGATGAAGGTGGGCCCTTTCCTTCTCACAAGATTCCCCAAAAAAAGGAACTAGAACGGAATGCTTAGAACAATATTTTATTCATCTATCAATGTATCATATTACAAAAGATTCCAGTCCTTTTACTTTTAGCTAGACCTTCCTGCACTCTGTCTGTAGTCCCTCTAATGTTGATGTATCCTCTTTTTAAAGAGGAGACATCTATTACAATTGATTACATTATAAATCCTATCTTTAACCCGATATGCCAAAATAGGATAATTAGTTCTTCCGTTAACAAAATGTTGTTACAATGGTTATGACAATGCCGACTTTGGAATGTAGTTGTTACAGCTAGTGTAACAGCTCCTTCAATGATATCCTTTTGTTTTTGTCGAATCTAAAATTCAAATCACGGGTTGTTTTAGAAACGGGATTTGCGCACTGTTCTAACTGTTTCAGCAACATAAACTGTAATGATAAACTTGCAGTCTTCAGATTGTTTCAGCAACGTAGACTGCAATGATAAAACTGTTTCAGCAACTATCTGATCAACAATTAACTATGAAGGTAATGTAATTATATGTAAAATAAATTAAACATATAGTAATGAGAAGAATATTGTATACCTTCGGAAAAATGGATTAAAGTAATAACATGGACTTTAAATATGGATTGCAAAAGGGTGAAATGCTAGCAAAATATGTGATCAAAAAGGTACAATGTAGGGTCCTAACAATATGTGCTGCGAAGCAAACTCCTTGGTCATTGATTGAGTTGATATCATTGATTGAGATGATATCATAACCATGCTTCCCTTTTGTCAGTCCAAACTTCTTCTTCATGTTTTCTACTATGGCTTTGTCTTGATCTTTCCCAACAGAATCCTTTGCAAGGTTCAACCCTTGATAAGGTAGTATTGTGATTCTCCATATTAGCATTGGGTTGATAGGGATCCTCTTCCCCATCCACAGGAATCAATCGTGCACCAGCACGAGCAGTTGTCTCACACAAGTTGTGCTTCCTGGACTTCTGTCGAAATGTGGCACATTCAACATATTCATCAAGCCCGACTACTACAATCCAGTTGCCCACCGTTGCGGTTATAACCTTGTCACACCGCTCTCAGGGTAGTGTCAACTGGTGCGAACTGTGGATATTTCTTTCTATCATTGAAATCATAGTCTGCGAACTTCTTCTGCGAAATATTCCCAATAGTTCTCTAGTAAATTGCACTGACTCTGGCAATAAAGGTGTGAAGATGCCATACTTCGTGTCCTTCGACTCTTTCACTGGTTTTTCATTTGGTTTTCTTGAACAATGTAAACTTTGAAACAAGAATTGATATGGTTACCCGTTTTTTTTAAGTAGAAAAAAAAATCATATAATTTTGAAAAGCGTTGATTCAGAATACGTTTTTTTTTTTTTTTGTTCGGAGCATATTTTTGACACTTTAAATTTTCATATGTATCAAATATAAATATTTGTTTTTAAATGTTAGTGATTTTCATGTTGATTTTGAAACGTGTTGATGTAGCATTAACCCTTTTTTTTAGAGGGCTTATTTTTGACACTTTAAATTTTATAATGTATTAAATGTGGATATTTTTTTAAATGTTACAATTTTTGACACTTTAATTTTTTTTATGTCCAATTGTTTTTTAAATCATGATTACTTAACAAAAAACAAAATTTAAAAAAAACTATAAAATTAAGTAAATAAATATACAAAAATTTAAAAAACCATTA
>APFE031388076.1:0-11690 GCA_000404065.3 Pinus taeda | reverse complement strand
CTATCCAACTTGGTTCTTTTCTCCTTTGGAACATGTACATATGCATCACATCCAAATACCCTTAGATGTGAAAGAGAGGGTTTCTTACTAGTCCATACCTCTTGTGGAGTCTTATCCTTCAACGCTGATGAAGGTGATCTATTGACCAGGTAACATGTTGTCTCCACCGCCTCTGCCCAGAATTCTTGTCCTTCTGGGCACCACTGAGCATGCTTCTTTCCCTTTCCATCAACGTCTTGTTCATTCTTTCTGCAACTCCATTTTTTTCAGGTGTGTATGGAGTAGTCTTCTGCCATGCTATACCACACTTCTTACAGAATTCTTCAAATTCCTTGCTGCAAAACTCTCCACTGTTATCTGACCTCAACACCTTTATCTTATTTTTTGTCTAGTTTTCCACCAGAGCTTTAAATTCTTTAAACTTGTCCAAGAATTTAGATTTCTTCTTAAGGAAATATATCCATGTATTCCTTGAGAAGTCATCTATAGATGATACATAGTACACAGACTTACCCAGTGATGGAACCTTCATAGGTCCAAACACATCACTGTGCACAAGCTCTAATATGTTTCACCCTCTTACTACCAGAGGGGAAACTCACCTAATTCTTCTTCCCATATACACAATTTTCACAGAAATAAAAATCCAAAGAGCTATTACTTATACCTTCTACCATACCTTTACCATGAAGTATTCAAAGGCCCTTCTCTCCAATATGTCCAAGCCTTTAATGCCACAACATGGTCTTCTCTCCAGAGACCACTAGATTTTTTGCTCCACTTTTAGGAACGGCAAAACTGTTGCATCCATCAACAACAGTGATACCTTGCAGCTTGTACAGAGTTCCAATCCGAACTCCCCGCATCAATACCAGTGCTCCCTGAACCATATTGCAGTTATCCTTCTCGAACATTGTTTTTACATCTGCATCATCCAACTTGCTTATGGAAATTAGATTTCCAGCCAATGCAGGGATATGCATAACACCCGGAAGTGTTATAACCCTTCCACCTTGCAACTTCAACTTTACTTTTCCATGACCAATGATTCTAGCCTTCCTGTCAATCCCCCAAGAAGACATCACCACCATCATATTTCTCATACTCGCAAAACCACTCTCTATGGGGAGTGAAGTGAAAGGATGCACCTGAGTCAATCAACCATGCCTCATGATCTACATGTGTACTTGAAGAAGACAAGTACACATCCCTACCTTCATCTGAGGTGGTTTTCACCCTTGCAGAATGAGCATCATTAGATCCCTTTCCTTTGTCAGGAGGTTTATATTTACAGTCCCTTTTGTAGTGCCCTTCATTTCCTCATTTCCAGCACACCACCTTTATAGGTTTTCCTGGAGATTTATATCTCCTTCTAGATTTATATCTCCCTCTAGATTTAGATCTCCCACTTAATGACTTATTTTTATTTCTATTCTGGGACCATCCTCGTACAGACAAGGCATCACCATTATGGCTCTCCATATTTTTCTACCTCATCTCCTCCGTCAGCAAGGATGAGACTATTTCATCAAACTGCAATGACGTTGCATTGCTACCTATTGTAATAACCAGACTATCTCATGAATCTGGTAGAGAACACAACAAACTAATGCACTTATCTTCATCTAAAATTTTAATATCAACAGATAATAACTGACGACCATAGTATTAAATGCATTTAGATTCTCTATCACTGAGTCTCCATCTTTCATCCTCAGGTTATACAGCTTTTTCTGTAGGAACCATTTATTCACCAAAGACTTAGATTGGTACAAAGTCCCTAACTTGTCCCACAAAGGCTTAGCCGTAGCTTCCCATGATACATTCAGCAATAATGAATTTGAGATACATAATCATATTGTGATCTTTGCCTTCTGATCCAACTTCTTCCATTATTCATCAGAAGCTCTCGTTGGTTTAGTACCTGGATCTACCGTGATCCACTGATCTTTATCCACCAACAGATCCTCCATTTTGAGTTTCCACAACTCAAAAATCTGACCATTAAATTTTTCGATGCCTATCTTTCCACTGCTTACCATCTTCTTTCACCACCAGAATCGATCCCGTAGATCTCCCACTGAACAAAGTTTACCACAGGCCCGAATGTAACCCCTCAACAACAAAAGCATCCCCTTGAAGTGAAAATAAATCTGATACCAAATGTAGGTTTTAACCATGTACAAAAATTACCTGCATACGAATTCTAAAACACAGAAAATAACAATGCGAGAGCATAACACATAAAACACATATACACAGAGATTTTCCCCCAGATCCCAAAACAGGGACTACCAGCTTGATTTTTCATTATGTTCCTTTCAATGTTACAATACATATTTATACATGCCGAAGCATCCAATACCATGGACCGAAAACCATTGTGGCCAAAACCATGTGCGAAAACCATGCACAAAACCATAGGTAGGTCCGCCCAACCTAATATAGGGTCCAATTTTTTTTTTCCTTGGGGCGCTGCCCCGGACCTCGTAGAAGGGGGCTACCCGCCTACCCTCTAACCCCCCGGTTAACTACGTGGGATAGTTATGGAAAGAATACAACACAACCCAAAAATCTATGAAAATAATGGAAATTAGGGGAAAATGAGGTGAAAGGTCACAGGTTGCATGTGAGAAGGAAATTGGTTGAGTTACTAGTCCTGGAGCCTTGGTTGGACAAACGCTTTGGAGCCCGACAATAGTTGTGGGTTGAGTTACTAATCTTAGAGCCTTGGTTGGACAAATGCTCTGGAGCCTGGCAACAGCCGTGGGTTGAGTTACTGATCTGAAAATGGGGTACTAAAGGCTTCTTGTCAGCTTACAAGAACCTCTCCCACTTCTAAAGCTTAAATATTTCCCAGATCTTATGATTAACCAATTGTGGAATTACAAGTGCTTGACATAGGTGTATGCTTGTGTTTGTCTTTAACTGTTTATTTTCTTAAAATTGATATGTAGCATATAAGAGTAAAATAGTGCAACAAATAAACATCATACACATAGCAACAAGATGTAGCAAATAACCAAACCACATAGACAACAAGTTTAATATGGAGTTCACCCTGATATCTTGGGCTACGTCTCCTTGAGCTCTAATCAACTCGAATAGACTCTTTGGGATTATGGTTGAAATCTTTTACAAGCTCCATGCTCAACTCCATTGGTTTATACTGAACCTACGGGTTTAGAATGCCATCTTTCCCCTAGTTGTCCTCACTCTGCAGACCGATCTAGGCTTCTCTGGACTTGAGTCCTTTAGTCAGTGCTCTGAGCTTCTTGAACTTCTGGCTTCTCTGACTCCCTCAGAATTCTGTGTTGTCTCTGGAACTCCTTATTCTATCTTCAGCACACTCTGGACACTAGCAACAACTTGATCATTTGGTCTCTTTGCTGTTCTATAGCTTCATTACAGCTCCATGGCTCTTAGAAGTCTACTGTGAGATTTCTGGCTCTGGCTTTGGATTTGGCTCTGGCTCTAGCTCTTGGCTCTGGCTCTGGCTCTCTCTGAGCTTCTCTCGGCCTTTGCGTGCCTCTATAGTCCGGTTGACCTCCAAGAGACTCTCGACAGCCTTCTAGCGACCTCCAAAACTCTTTACGCTACCTCTCAATTGTGCTTTCTGGATTTTGTGAGGCATTCTTCCAGCTCTGCGACTCCCTGTTCGTTTCTCTCCGTGTAATTATTCCTCTGTCTCTTTAACTGGCCCTTTGGCTCACCGGCTCTGTGGCTCTACGTCTGGCCCTTTGGCGCTCTGGCTCTGTGGCTCTCTGCGTATAACACATTCCTGCATCATTTTTACAAAATTCTCACTTGCAGCGTGGCACAATGATCAAGGACATTTACAAAGGAATCGGGGCCTTTCTTCAGGCGAAAACCCGAAAATGGAACAAAATTCCAATACACAGAGATATACTAGAAATACACTATCGGGTGCAAAAACCTAGCTTTCAAAATCTATGAAATCGCACTCATAATGTCTATCAGGTCCACCTTTAATCGGCATATCACAATCGCATGTCACGTAGGTGCATTGGCCATTTGTATCGGGGATTCGCCGATCTCCCGAACTCCAATCACTCTGATCGGCGCCTCTTCGGTTATCGGCACATCAGCCCATCAACTATCAGTGCATCGACCATCGACTATTAGCGCATCAGCCCATTGGCTATCTGTGCATCGGCCATTGGATATCGGCGCATCAGCCCATCGACACATCGGCTATCGGCGCATCGGCCCATCGCCTTGGCTCTTCGCAATGCTATGGGTCCTTCCCCTTGGGTTATGTGCGATGTGATAATCACAATTGCATATCGCTGTGTCATTCGACCTGTTTTCCCTCCTTTGCTTTTCCCCGATGCGATTTCCTCAAGGAACACATATAAAGCCTTAAGCCCATTTTTATAAGAATTTGCCTCCTTTTCAAAGGACAATGGCAATCTTCTTACTGCAATAACTTCTTCATCCGAAGTCCATTTTAGCCCATTTAAATTGCAGTAGATTTAGAATGAAAAAATATATGCAATGGGACTATTTCCAAGAGTAGCCCTTGACTTTGATTTTCCTCTATGAGGAAACCTTTAGACTTAGAAATCGATTCTAGATCCATTTTGGATCAGTTACTAGTCCTAGAATCCAAGTTGGAACAAACACTCTGGAGCCATGGAGGCCTGGGATAGAAACCAGTCTAATGATGGTTTGGTGATGTTAGGTTGTGAGGTGGAATCATTGTTTAATGGGTTGAGGTGGATGACCTCTGGAAGCTCTGGATGAGTTTTGATTGATGTGTTCTATGAGATCCCACATTCATGTTTGGAATATGGCACGAGGGTGAATGGATGAAGAGAGATTTGACTCAGCCATTCTACGGTCAGGTGGAACGTGGAAGTCCCATTGCAAGTTTGGATTTTGCATCATTAATGAAAAATTATTTCTCCTGGTATTTATATGAGTATTATGGTAGATTATATGTGGTGTATATGGTTGTGGTTTCATTAATATTTTTATCCCTATTATGCTATTTATGTATATGTTTTATGACAGCAACCGTATGTGGCTCTCATCATGTTTTTACTTGTAATTGAATGATCAATGTATCTATGACCTAATGGATGGAATGGAAGTTGATGTGTTGAGGCATCAATGGCTATTAGTGATTATTAGCTAAGTATGAGACCCCTATGTTCATAATTGTTAATTACACTTGTAGATTACACATTTGCAATATGTTTGACGAAATGCTTGTCATGGATGGTAGGGGTCCAGTCAAGGTCTTGGACAAATATTTGCTTTAGTATTGTCATTTCCATGATATTTTATTGATTTAAAGAGATGGTTCAACTCTGGGTAGTGGCCTGGGCTCTCGACCTGAAAAAGTGGCCCAAATCCTAGATTCGTTGGTATAGCACTGACAGTTTTGGTCTTTGATCGCTCTCAAGAAATCTTGTGAGAGCCACTTTGGGTTTCTGGTCGCCCTCATGCCTATAGCATGGGATTGACTAAGGCTTAAGTTGTCCGAAAGTTTAGTGGGACCCCAACATAAGTTGTCTAAAGTATTGGATTGGTTCTTGAGGGTCCTATAGCTGATAATTAATGTCTGTATGGTGTATTTCCGTCGGATCCACTTCCTTAACGAGACTTAGAAGGTCAAATAGTGGCCTCTTATCGCATGTTTACCCCAGTTGGCCATTTGCTTGGGTTGCTTGGGTAGATGGGGGAGGAGGATGTTACAGAGTGGTATCAAAGCATGGTTGCACTCTCCTTGGGCTGTGTGTTGATCATGCTTTCATGTTGGTTGCATATGTGTTCCTTGTGCATGTAGTCCATGTGCTTGTTGCATTTGCATGGTGTTGATCATGGTTGTAGTGATGTCGCCATGTGAAGGTTGAAGGTGTTTTCATGGAGTGTGTCTTCATGTGTGTATGGCTAATTATGCATTGTTATACACGTCAGTGTTCATATGTATCAAATGCATGTGAGGTGGATGTTGTTGTCATGCATTAGGTGATGGTTTATGTAGTTGATAGGGTCATGCATTGATACTGGAATCTAGCTAGAATGATGTGTATATGGTTTTGTACTCATGTGGTATACATCTATATGCAGTTTTTATGCAGGTATGGTCTTGGTTATAGTTATGCATGGATAGTAGGTCAAACATGCCTTGTGATGTCACAGTATTCAATTTAGATCATCAAGGTGCTATTGGTTGTTATGATGCTAATGTGTTGGCTGAGATAGAGAACGAGATGTAAATCATCATAATGAGGTTGCAACATTAGACTTTGGGGTAAGAGCAGATCGTCATACAAGTATTGTATGTTTGGCATGCAATTATGTAAGTTAAGGATTGTTGTATACATTAGATTTATGTACATATTTTTGATGTTATGGTTACATACATGATAGATGATAGTTGATTAGTATAGTCATATGCACATGTGTTGGATAGTTAAGAATGATAGTAAACTATGGTGGTATGCATTGCTCTTGTTGTTTTATGTTAGATAGCTTGATGATTAGGTTATATGATATTGATGAGCATGTTATAGGTTAACTTGTTATGATTATGTTATGTATTGTTGTTCAGTATGTAATAGGTTACCTTGTTGTTATATGATAGTTAGCATGATGATTAAGGTTATTGCATTTAGGATCTTGCTGTTATATGTATCATACTAAATTGGATTGGCCTATGTAGATGGTTATGGTTACCATATTTAGGTATAAGCCATATTTTTTATATGGTGTTGTACTAATCTAGATTGATGATGCATATTTGTGAATGATAATTGTGTATGAGTTATGATGTAAACATGTTAGCTAGTGACTATTTTGGATAACATTATCTTATTTATGGTTGAGTTGATATGTAGTGAAGTTATATCATGCTAACCTAACTTGAATATGCAGATAGATAGCCTCCCTTGAGATACATTAAGGTATGGCCTTGCTTATGTCATCCACTTTGTGCTTGAATGCTTTATTATGTCATCTATCTAGTGTCTGAGTGTTTGGTGTCTATTACATCATCTAGTTTATTTATTTAACATGGTATGTTTTCAAGTTGGTTGAATGTTTGATGAATTGCATAATATGAGTATGTGTTCAAATGATCTTGTTTTAAGATGATTGCACTAACATATATGTCGAGATAGTTTACATGTACTTGAGTGTAATTAGGTGATACTTGTAGCACTATGTATTATGACTGATGACTGTGAGTTGACTATGGATTATGACATGAATGTTAGTCTTGGTAAGGATATATTTTAAATTGATAGATATGATTGTCTTGATATTTGGAACATGTGGTTGACATGTGTGAGCAGTTGTAGGGTAACATGCTAGGTGTTAGCATGACAAGGTAATAGTTGATGTTTTACATAACTAACAGTTGGGTGATGTGGCAAAACATAGTAAGCCTCGATTGCAACAAGGTAAAAAGGTAAAAGGAAGGAATTGAGCAAGAATTACTTTGGTTATGTTTGGAAACCATAATTCCAAACGAACGAGTGCTTTGCATACAAGAAGCCTTCTTAACCTTGATTTTGTCTGACATTATGTGGATATGCGCTATAGTCATGAACATGTACTTGACAGGTATATTAGCGAGTCTCTAGTTGCAGGTGGATCTGTCAAGGGAATTGGAGTCCCTTGAGAGATGGCGTGGATGTGTTTAGTTGCAAGCAACGTGCTTGGCACAACAAGGTAAGGTAAATGGTATATTGTTATATTTATATATGCACTGACAATAATGTGTTTATGGTAGTATGGTGCATGGGATTGCATGGCAAGATACTACCATGAAATATTAATGAAGGCTTGGGTTGAGATTTCCCATGGAACCATGGGGATTGATTCATAGTGTTTGTTGTCAGTCTTGTGCTTTTGGTCTTTCTTGATTTGTTGTGCTTGATTTGTGGCTTTTTTTATGTCTAGTGTATGGCCATACCACTTTGTTTGTGGTGTCATATTGTTAATGGTTTTCATGGTTTTCTTCTTGGTTGTTTCTTGTCTTGTCTTTTATGCTTTTGAGTCTTGGGAATTGGTTGGGAAAGAGGTACATTTAATAGATCTTGAGGAGAGCTATGTGGTACCCAACATGTAATGTAAGATTTAGATGAAGCTCAGTGCATGAGTAAGCACAACGGAAGGTAACAATATTACAATCAGCTGGACTAGTTAGGTCAATTGCAGTAAATGGACGGTGGTAGTACAATCATGAGAAAGGTAACCAGAAAAGATAAAGTAAATGGATTTGAGGTGCCAGATGCCTTGGCTACGTTGGGAATGATTGTTCTCAATGTTGTGAAGGAATAAATGAAGTTCTCTTAATCTTGACCTTGATATCTAGTAATTATGTTATGAGCATGATTATGTTGATGTTTATACATGTAGGCGTGTATGCATGTCATGTCTGATAGGGTCATCATGGATTATGATTATTAACGCTAACATTTATATGTATATATATGTGTGTATGTATGTCCTTGTCTGAGAGGACCATGATTGTTTTATGCTAATGTTTATGTATATGTATCTATGTATCTATGCATCTATGTCATTGTCTGATAGGGCCATCAGGAATCGTTCTTTTCAAGGAATGATTGCTTACGCAGGAAAATGACATGAAGAGGTTCCTAGTTTATGAGGAATAAAGCGAGAAGAGTAGCCTTGATAAATATGCAAGGTCAATATCATGTGGTTATGAGTTGATATTATGTGATTATATTATGTATATGTTATGGACAAGTTATGCCGAGGGATACAACAACGAAATGAAAGCAGTGTGGTCTATAGCATGTTGGGACAAGCATGGATAAGACACTGGAAACAATGTTTCTTGGTAAAGACAATGTGGTTTTTGATGTGTGATACTACTATTGTGCATATGTTGTATATTTTGTACATGTTTCATACGTGATGTTGTGCGCATGTGGTATTGTGTATATATAGTGTGTGTGCATGTTGTTTACACAATTCTATGTACAAGGTGTTAGTAAAGATAGTGTTGTATGAATGTAGCATATTCAGTGTTGGGTATAAATGGTTCTACATACATGTTGGATATACGGTGTTGTGTATATATTGTACTGTGTGCATGATGGATATGTGGTGTTGTGTGCATATGGTGTTGTGCGCATGTTGGATATGCAGTGTTGTGTACAGATGATGTTATGTACATGTTGGATATGCAGTGTTATGTACAAGTGGTGTTGTGTGCATTTTGTGCTTATGGTGCTATGTACATATGGTGTTGTGTGCGTGATTTAACAAGCGGTGTTGTGAGCATGTGGTGCCATGTACATGTTGTACATAGGGTGTTGTGTGCATATGGTGATGTGCACATGTCGTGTGTGTCATGTTGTGTACATGTGGTGTCGTGTACATGTCGTGCATGTGGTACTTTGTACATGTGGTATTGTGTACATGTTTTACAGGTGGTGTAGTGTACATGTGGCATTGTGTGTGAAAATTTATGAATCTACACATCAAAAATCCTACTGCGTTCACTCGTTTATCATCTCCTACTTGTTTTTACATTCAACAAGTTATTTAATTATTTAAATAGCGATGAAAACATTATTGAAGACTACACATACATACAGATCATGAACTGAAATACAATGAGACAAATACACAAGGGACACCGTTATTTTTGGACAAACGTCCCCAGAAAAACCCAATGCGAGAAAACCAGTGCAGCAACTCTGAAGGTTTTATATTATTAAGAAGTAGTTCTGAATACAGCTCTGGATGCCCTCACAGCAATCTAGTTACATAGATAAAAATATATTGGCAGAAACCTAAGTGAGATTATCTCACTTCACCCAGCAAAATCTCTCCGTTCTAGCAATTGGACTGATTGTCCCTGGCTACAATTGCACTGCCCCTTCGCAGTAGGTGCATGGTCTTGTGTGGAGCACACTAGGATATTGCATCAAGATTGCGTTAACTCCTATTCCTCCTGGAGCTCTGATGTCAGCCTTCTCGGTTGATCTTGTTGCTCCTTGGCTAAATTCAAATTTCTGTTGGAGAGTGCCTTTACCCCTGCGCCGGAAATGTGTGGGCCCTTCTTGGCCCAACTTCAGTCTCCCTGGGTCTAAACTGCCTCCTCTGGCATCTCTCTACCTCTCTCTTCTATGTATTCGAGGTATTGGAGAAGATCCTCCAACCTCAACTATCCCTACCCCTCTGCTCCATCACATCACTTGTTCAATTTTCTCAACAACCCTCGCCCCAGAAAAATCGAATTGACTGATCTCACAAGTGTATCTCCAACTGACCCTCAAGATTCCTCTTATACTTTTCTTGTTGATGAATCAACAACCGAGATTAAGTCCCTAATAAACGGCTAAAATAAAAATAGACATGATCCTCGTCACTTAGAAATTTCTCACCTTTGTTCTTATTAATACCCATTAATATTTTTTATTTTCCTAAGTTTAGACTTTGGAACACATTAAAAATAAATTATTTTAATAACTCCCCATTTGAGTGGAATTTCTCCAAATGATTTAGGTTCTGGAGATCTCATGTATTCTAGCCCCTCCACAAAATTTTGGAGCTAGATCACATCTGATGCTACCTGTTATCTCAAAATCTAACCCTCGAAGGCTGCAGACTAGGAAGACCTCAAGTAACTATTTCAAACCTACTTTAGGCTGAGGCTTAGCCTCCTCAACCAGAGAGGGCTCTCTCAAATGATTAATGTTTTTTATTATGATTAAGATGGCTAACTCTTGTGAAACGAATGTAAAAATATGAGTGGTGGAAACACAATTAGAAACTATCCATTGGGCTTATGGAGTCAACATCATTTCAGTATAACAATGGTATCAAACTTACATAGAAGTCAGGGCATTCAGGATTCAACACATTTAGAGCATACCAGAAACATATAGGACCACACAGTTTATGAATCTATACAGAAAATTAGAGCAACATGAGTGAGTTCTAAGTGATTGCACATTCATACCACTGCAAATATTGGGAAAAGAACAATACAACATCTTCTTAACATTGAATCCCTCCTGAGTCCTGAGAAGCAAAGCCAATCTTGTATTACTAAAACAGAGTCTTTTCATAAAGCCAAATATCATAGCTTTTTTCAATAAATTTCCAAACCTTGAGTACATTACTCTTTCTCCTATTTATAGAATTCTTTTACATAGCTAAGATTCCTCCTCCAGCTTGAGGGGAACTCGAATTCTACTTCTTATGACACCTATTCACACTTTAACTACCTATTAAATGTAACAAACTGCTAACTAGACTTTTTAGAGATCTAAGGAAAATAGGAGTCTAACTCCATATCATGCTAATAATAGCATTAATTACAATCAATTCTCGTTCTTTGACAAGTGGTCTCTTTTAGTTTAGCTGTAGTAGGTGTTTGTAGCTGCCTGCTGATCCTTAATGTCACATCTTCTCCATTGCTCCTGAAAAGTAGGAAATTGCCCCTGTTTATCTGCTTTTGGTTTTCCTCAAAGATATTTGAAACTAATGAATCATGTCCTTTGTTTAGTCAATTTAGTGTTCCTAAATTGATGTCATTAATTGTCAACCCGGGGCTCGTAAGCTAATGAAGTGAAGGTGTACTATATGTACTTAAGCAACCTCTTAAAGCTTTTTGTCGTTTGGGGGTGTTGTTTGTGGTTAATTTATCTTCCTAAGATGGAGTGATGTATTTA
>APFE031388075.1:0-41314 GCA_000404065.3 Pinus taeda | reverse complement strand
TCTCCAGTAGTCATTGTCAGTTCCGTTGCCATGATCGGTGGTAATAAATATTCATGCGATATATATATCGGGGTGTGACATATGATTTATGCAAAGGATATAAGAGACAGAAAGATTTAATATCATACCTATTGGTGTAAATATTATGACTTCGATGCCATTAATAGAGCTCTGCTGCCAACAGGTGTTCATAACCTTGGCAGAGTTGTTTATTTCACCCTCCGGAACCATGATCCTTTCTGTATATTCTGAAGAGTGCTTTATCAAAATGCAGGCCATTATTCCGGCTTGGTAACCAGATAACCATAATGCCATTCACGAGGTAGGCACGAAACGTGGTCAGGCCAGCTCGTCATGAGACCTCCTGTTCCAAGTTTTTCTTGTTAATTTACCTTCGGACCATATCCGTGGTGTGGTGGCCGTAATGGGAATGCTACCTCACTTCCATCCTTATGATCATGGTAGGTTGGCTCTGAATGAGACCCCCTATCCTGCATTTGACAATTTTCATATTTTGTTTTTGTTTTTCTTTTGCAGAGCACCTCTCTTTTTTGTTTATTTCCACATAAGGCTGGTTCCGCACTCCTTAAGAGCGGGGAATGGTGGAAGAAGTCTTATAATCCCAACAAACAGATATAAATCATTTGCTCTTATTCCTTAGTAATAATCAAGAAAGATTTTAGGGAAATCGTCATGATAAAAATCACCGAACCAGGGTTCGGGAATAAGACAATGACAGTGGAGATGAAAAGTTAATGTCCCTCCTCTTGTCCTCTTATACATACTGGCTTCATAGTGATAGCCATTTATGATATGCTGATTTCCGTATATCATGGTTTATGTTCATCGCATAAACTCATTGTTGTATCTAAAAGATTGGGGAGACCATGGGCACAAAGCATCCAATAAGGGTAAGAACATGCCGATGGCATTCCTGAGATAAGAATCCATTTGTAGGATACCATTTCTTTGAAAGGAACAACGAAAAATCGCAAATGTTGTTCCTTCCGAGAAAGGAATAGCAAAGACACTCAAATGTTGTTCCTCTTCGCAAAGGAATAGCAAAAAGACACAAATGATGTTCCTTTTCACAAAGGAACAGCAAAAACACGCAAGTGCTATTCCTTTTCGCAAAGGAACAAAAGAATACCTAAGTGTTGTTCCTTTTCGCAAAGGAATAGCAAAAACACGCGAATGCTGTTCCTTTTCGCAAAGGAACAACAAAAATACCCAAGTGTTGTTCCTTTTCTCAAAGGAATAGCAAAACACAAATGTTGTTCCTTTTCGCAAAGGAACAGTAAAAACACACAGGTGTTGTTCCTTTTCGCAAAGGAACAACAAAAATACCCAAGTGTTGTTCCTTTTTGCAAAGGAACAGCAAAAACACACAAGTGCTATTCCTTTTTGAAAAGGAACAGCAAAGTCATGCAAATGTTGTTCCTTCTGAGAAGGAACAACAAAATCTCATAAGTGTTGTTCCTTTTTGTAAAGGAACAACAAAAATACGCGAATGTTGTTCCTTTTGAAAAGGAACAGCAAAATCACACAAATGTTGTTCCTTTTGAAAAGGAATAGGAGAACCACACAAGTGTTGTTCCTTTTGAAAAGGAACAGCAAACTCACACAAATAACGTAGCAAAAATAATGAGAATGCAAATAGAGAATATAAAAAAAAACGTATATAGAGGATGTTATGTACAAGTTATGAAATGAATTGCTTAAGTTACAGGTGAGGAAGATTTTTCTTCCTCTCCTAAAATTTCCAAATCAGTATCTTGTCGTAGTTGTTGACAGAAGGATTCCCGAGTGAGTGGCTTTCGATAGAGACGAACTCGGTGGCCATTTACTTTGAATGCATATTCAGAACCGTCGATTGTGATCAGGGTAAGGGTCCCATTGTCATGTACCTTCTGGATTTCGTATGGTCCTAACAATCGAGTCTGGAGTTTCCTCGGGAAGTCCTGAAACCGAGAGTCATATAACAGAGCCCAGTCTCCTTCATGAAAGACTTTATTCTTAATAAGTGCATCATGCCACTTAGCTCATTGTTGCTGAATCAATCCTGTATTTTGTAATGCAGACAACCTAATTTCATCCAATTCATTAATCTATTGTAGTCGATTGATTTGTGCCTCACTCAGATCTAGGCCGACTTCCTGTGTAGTTCGTAGCATTTGGATTTTGAATTCTATGGGGAAGATTGGTTGTTTTCAAAACACTAATTGATAAGGAGAATAGCCTGTCGTACTTCTCCATGTGGTTCTATAGGCCCAGAGTGCCTCAGGTAGCCGAGCGGCCCAATCACGCCTATGCGCTGCAATGGTTTTTGTTAAAATTGATTCTATTGCCTTATTACTACTTTTTACTTGCCCATTTTCCTGTGGATGGTATGGGGTAGTGATCTTATGTTGGACATGATAATTGTTAAGTGTTGTAGGTAATTTATTTCCAACAAATTGTGGTCCGCCGTCTGTGATTACTTCTCTCAGAAGTCCATAACGTACAAACAAATGGAACAAGAATTGTATTACCGAGTCCTCTATAGCCTTAGGCAATGATTCAGCCTTGACCCATTTAGTAACATAATCAGTCGCCACCGGAATGTATGTCCTCTGATTTGATGGTGGATTAATGGGTCCGACGAAGTCAAGAGCCCATCGTTAAAATGGCTTAATGACCAATTGTGGTCTCAGAGGCATTTCATCGGCTTGGCCAGGTTTTCCTGCTCGCTGACAGCTGTCACATGCTTGTGCAAATTTTTTCGCATCTTTGAAAATTATAGGCCAATAGTATCCTGTCTGCAATATTTTAAGTGTTGTTCTTTTTTTGCCAAAATGTCCCCGCATGGTCCGTCATGGCAAGATTTTAAGATTTCAAAGATCTCGTCCTCTCGAATACACCTCCTGATTTGCATATCTGCCCCTATATGGAACAAATGGCCTCCAATCCACGAAAATCGAGTGCTCTTTTGAACAATCTGCTTCCGTTCCTGAGGGGTTAAGTGTTTTGGTAGCTTACCTACTGCAAGGTAATTGGCGACATCAGCATACCAGGGTGTTCGAATAGCAACAACAAATAGGTGTTCATCAGGAAATTGATCTTCTACTGCTCCTGTTTCAATTGGTTTCGGTATTCTTGAGAGAAAATCGGCTACAGGGTTCTCCCTGCCAGGTCGGTCCTTGATTATGATATCAAACTCCTGCAATAAGATCAACTATCTAGTTATTCTAGCATTCGTAACAGGTTTATTTGCCAAATATTTGATAGCAGAATGATCTGTATATAGCACAACAGGATAGCCTGTAATATAATGTCTAAATTTGTTAACAACATGTATTACAGCCAGGAATTCCTTTTCAGTAACAGTATAATTGAGTTCAGCAGAGGATAAATTTTTGCTGATATAGTAAATAGCATATGGCTTCTTATCCTCTTCTTGCCCCAGGACTGCACCAATTGTTGTATCTGAGGCATCAGATGAGATTTGGAATGGCAAATTCCAGTTTGGTCCTCGAAGGACTAGGGCTGTTGATACCAGCATTTTCAATTCCTTAAAAGCGTGGTCACATTTTTCTAACCACAAGAAGTCAACATTACCAGTTAGAGCATATAGAGGTGCAGCAATATGTGAATAATGTTCTATAAATCGTCTGTAATATCCAGAAAATCCAAGAAAACTGCATACCTCTGTTTGAGTAGTGGGGGTAGGGATAAGCAAAAGAATCTGAATTTTGGCTGGGTCTACTTGGATGCCAGCTGCTGAAATGTAATTCCCTATAATGAGCCCTTTTGTCATCATCATGTAACATTTTTTGTGGCTCAGACAAAGTTTGGTAGCGATACAACGTTGTAGAACTTTTTCCAGGGTATCTAGAGCTGGGTCAAAATCATCTCCATATGGTGTAAAGTCATCCATGTACACCTCAAGTCCGTCGTTTATGAGATCTGCAAAGATGTTGAGGACAACCCTTTGGAATATAGCAGGGGCATTACATAGGCCGAAGGGTAGTACTCGATAGGCAAACGTTCCCCAAGGGCAAGTAAAGGTAGTTTTATCCTAGTCTTCAGGGGAAATTTGGATTTGGTTATATCTGCTGAAGCCGTCCAGAAAAGAAAAAAATTCTTTCCTGCCAAAGTGTCCAATACTTGATCTATAAATGGGAGGGGAAAGTGATCCTTCTGTGTGGCCTTATTTAACACCTGTAATCCATGCAAATCCTCCATTTTCCATTTTTCTTGGGTACCACCACTAGGGGAGAGACCCATTTACTGTCGGAGATGGGATAAATGAAATTAACATCCAAAAGTTTCTGAAGTTCGGCTTTTAATATCTCTTTTAGATGGGGGTTGAGTCTACTTTGTGGCTGACGAGCAGGTCTTGCATCCTTCTCTATATAGATGTGGTGGGTGCATAATTGAGGATCAATCCCCTTCACGTCAGGGTAATCCCACGCAAATTCTCCCTTATATTTTTGTAACAGATTAACAAGCTTTATTTCTTGATCTGGTGTGAGGTTGGCGTTGATATTTAGAGTCTTACCAGGTTCGATTTCCACTACTTTACTATTGGCAACAACAGTTACTGGTATTGTTTGGTCATGTGGATCTTTTAAAGGGTCTTCTTCTAGCTCACTATCAAAGGCTACCTCTATCATAAAACACTGTGTGTGAGATCTAGATTCAGTTTGACTAATGAATTCATTGATGGCATCATCTTCACTCTGATCTTTAAAATCTAAAGCCTTCTGTACAGTCAATGGAGATCTGATATTGTTAGTAAGATATGAGACAGGATACTGATTACTTTTGATCGTCGGTAGGCTTGGCTGTGCTGGAGGATGTAGAACTAGGTTTTTAACGTCTGGTCCTTTAGTTATGGTCATGTTTCCCTGCCGGCAACCAATGTAGGCATCGGTAGTAGCAAGCCAATGTATTAGCGGATGTCCATCTACTCGGGTTTTTGGATTAATTATCAGGAAGTCAGTTGGATATTCCCAGGAGTCTACAGAAACCATGACATCGTATAGAGTACCTTCTGGTCGAACTACAAATCGATCTGCCAATTCCAGCAAAGTAGAAGTAGGTTCTACTGATGTGATGCCAAGCTTTTGGCAGGTGGAAGTTGTCAAAATATTGATTGCAGCTCCAAGGTCGACTAAAGCATTAGTCAGGGTTTGACCATAGATTTGGACAATTTCAATTGGGTTTCCGGGATCTTTGTATTTGATAGGTGTCTCTTTTCCTGATAACAAGTCGGATAAAGTACTAACTACTTAGACTCTAGGGTTAGTGGTTGTATTCCTCCTTCATTTTTTTATGCACAATTCTTCTATAGTTTTTGCGTATATAGGAATATCTTGAATGGCTTGGAGGAATGGAATTTTTATGTATAGGTTTTGTAACTCTCCCAGAATGTCAAAGTCTGGATATTGTACTGGTCGTGGTATGACTAATCGTTCCGGGAAAGGAGGAGAGGATGTACTTGCTTGCTGATGGGTCTGTTCTCTATCTACATCCTCTTGTTGTGATGGTCGTTCTATTGGTAACTGATCTTCAATGTGAACTATTTTGTCTCCCTTTGTTTCTATTATACGTTCAGATCGTAACTGAAGATCATTGCACTCCCTTAGGTCATGTCCAATTTCTGATGTTTCTATGATTTGGAGGGATTGGACTGGTCTATTATTAGGATTGGGATTGGGTTGGGCTGGGAGTTGCCGTCTCAGATTAGATTGGGGGTTTTGTTGTAAGACTAGCAGAGTTGGTTGAGGGAGTGGAATAGTTCCTGTTGATTGATATGTCGAACTTGGCCAATTTGTCTGCCACGGTGAACCTTGCGAAGTAGGGGGAATCCATTGTGGAGGATATGAATTATTCTGCCAATACGGTGGGTTATAAGGGAAATTTGGCCAGCCGAATTGGCCTGTCTCATTCATCCATGGGTTTGAAGAAGGAAACGGTTGTGATGACCAGTTTAGAAATGGCGGTGTAGATTGGTTTTGCCACATACCATATTGCTGAGCATTATACTGCGGAGGCTGAAAAGAAGAACTTGGGTCCGAAAACATACCTGATTGCCTAGGTTGCCATTGGCAACGCTGGTTAACAAAGTATGCTGGATCTGGTTCTTCTTCTGCTTCTTTGTATACTGCCTTCAATCCAGGAAGTGAGGGGCAGCTCTCGGTAAAGTGATCTTGCGTATAGATAGCACATGTTTGAACTGTATCTAGTGGACATTCCTTATGGCTATGTTTTCTTCTGCATCGGGGGCAGAAAATTGCCAGATTCTACTCTGCCTCCATCTGCTTTTTCTTAGCCTGCACAATATCGAGCTGTGTAGTTAATGTCCCTAGAATATCAGTTTTAAAATTTTCTAATAAGTTACCAAGTTCTACACGTGTTACTCCTTCTTTTGATATTTTGTTCTCTCTAACAAACCGATCATATTCTGTTGGTTTTATCCATGTGCTGCCTCTTGAGTTCCTGATGCATAAATTAATGATTTCAGCAAAATTCTCTTGGTAAATATACCCTTTTCCCATGATATTCAATGTTTCAATCCACTGTTCTTTCATACCTCTAATTAATTCAATTTTCAACACATTATCAGGCAGAGGTAATGATGCATAGGGGGATCTCTGTAAATTATACTGGAAGCGTTCTACATATTCCTCTAGAGTTTCATTTGGTCTGGCTGTCATTTGGAAAATTTCATCTTTCAGTTCTCTTGACCTACAGTAATCTTGATATTTCTTGAGAAAGGATTCTTTCATTTGCTCCCAATTGTTTATGACTCCACCACCTAAACCCATAAACCATCTCAGAGCTGCTCCCTTCAAAGTGGAGGGGAATAACTTTAATTTCTGGGGGTTAGTGGTGTAATCGTACCCTCTACATAACACATCAAATTCGAATAAGAATGCATCAGGGTCTTCTGATGTGATTCCATGAAACGTTGGGATGTGTTGAAGAGGAATTGCCTTCATGGGCGCATTTGCAGCAGAATCTACTATAGGATATTGCAATGTAGAAGTTTGGGTATTTGGCTGATTCTGCGCCATGGGGTCGAATATGTGCCAATAACCTTCCGAAATTTCTAGGAGGGTATTCTTAGGTTGAGAAGGGACGGCCTTGGCAGGGGCTGTTTTAATAACACTTCCCTTATCTGGGATTTCTATCTGAAGGTATGGGGTGCCTTCAGTATTAACTCTGGCTACGCTCCCCTTATCTGGGTTGTTTAACAGCTGGATTATCCTAGAAGGAGACCTTGGTTCCTCTATTTCCCCTGTTTCCCCTTCTCCTTCACAAAGGTCGCTTAAGTTCCCTTCCTGCAGCCGTTCTGACACAAAATTTTCAATTTCTTGATAGTCTTGTTCATCAGTCTGGCTATGTACCTCAGCAAAGGCTTCAGATGGTGATGCTATAGCCTGAAGGGAACTAGTAGGTTGCTTAGAATTAATCTTTCTGAGGCCTACTGACAGCTGAGATTCAGTTTTCTTGTTGATTTCATCTATAAAGGTTGTTCGGCCAAGGGTCACCGGTCCTTTGGCTTTTTCAGGTTTGGCTGGGGGTTTGATATTCTTTTCTAGCTTTTTCTGCTTAGTCATGCACTGTAAAAACTACTAAATCCTATCAACCAGCAATTCTTCTAAGAGAGCGGACGGTGGAGCAAGGTTTTTACATGCTTCGTACGCAGGTTCTTACCTTCCGTTTTTAAAATCCAACTCCCCCCTAGAAGATTTGCACACTACTCTGTAAAGGGCAAATGGCTATTACTCCTCCCCGGAAATGGCACCAAAATGTAGAGCTATAACTAGGGTCTCTCACACCTCTAATTATCCCACATTAATATGTCAATCCGAGAACGTTTTGTTATTGCAAGGAGTAGCTCAATCCAAGGCTATTTGTCTGAGTAATGCTCAGTAGTATAGTGTTCTAATGATTCGAAAGGAAACAGATGCTAAGCTGAAACTAAACTAACCCAAAAGATTCGAATCACACAAGGCAGTTGATCAGTCAAGGGTACGGAAGAAATAACCCATCCCTTTAGAAACTGATGAAGAAAGGAAATTAGAGCATGGACTTATAGGTCTGGGAGCTAAGCAGCGTCTTGCTGAGGCTCACTACAGCCTTAGGCCTTCTCTCACACCAAAAAAAACAAAGGCAAGTAAATAAAACAGTGGAAAGTAAAATGGAACAGCAGTCTGAAAATGGAACAACAGTAAAATGGAACAACAGTAACCAAATGGAACAACAGTAATAAAATGGAACAGCAGGAACAAAAGTAATCAAATGGAACAGTAGTAATAGCAGTAATCAAATGGAACAACAGTAATAAGATGGAACAACAATTCTCATTCGTATGTACATGTTCTATACTACTATAGCAATCTGAGACTAATGAATGATATGACTACGTTTCTGAACGAAGAAATATTGCTTTCAAGTCTCACAAATACTATTTCACATGGATCTAATAATGATAATAATCATACCAACATTCTGTCACAGAGATAACTGAAAGATGCAATTCAAATAGATCCAATTGTACAATGCAGAAACATGAGATAAAGAAATCATTCAAATATCAATTATAATGAAGCGTAGTATATCACATAAAAGATGTATCAGATTACTTAAATAACAAAAATAAACAAACCACACACAAATCACCGTATAATAATACCAAAAGCAAGTGTCCTTCGGAGTCGGGCCCTTAGCTGCCAATGGTACACTGCTTGAGGTTACTCCAGACACAGAGACGAGATGAACACCAAGACTTTTATATTAATTGCATCAACAAAAGTATACAAAATCAGGTCTCAGCAAGACTCAATGATCACAGTTTGTTCTTGAAACTTTAAAATCATAAAAACAGTCCCCTTTGCTCAATGGCGTGGTGCCTTTATATAGCAGAAATGACATAGGTATCTAGACAATAAAAAAGATAAGTTAAAGCAGCGATCCCTCAGGATCAAATACCCTGAGGGATTCGCTAATCGTTCAATTCTTCTCTTCTCCTTCTTGCGCTCTCCGACTCAGTATCCCGCATTCTTTCCCTGGGCTATTCGGCTCTAATTTTTCTTGATCTCGTCCGCATCCAGTTCCCTACTAGAGGGACAACAGTTATTTTCCCTTTGCTCCTTGCTTTTGATCGACAATCCCCTGTTTCCTCGTCTTTCTGCATAGAAAACATCAATTATCAGCACTTGAGCTTCCTTTGTCTATTTTCGCACATTTTATCAAAATCCTTTATCTTCTTTGAACTCATAATGCAGAAAAGGTTAGAATTATTATTGAAAAACCACTAGATTTCTTGTCAAAAGCATACCTCCAAGTGCTCCACAGCTTGGAATATGACATAGGGGTGAATGGATGAGGAGAGATTTGGCTCAACCATTCTACAGTTAGGTGGAACATGGAAGTCCCATCCTAGGTTTCGATTGTGCATCATTAATCAAAGGTTATTTCTCCTTATATTTCTATGAGCATTTTGATAGATTGTATGTGGTCTATAAGGTTGTACTTTCATGAGTATCTTTGTCCCTATTTTGTTGGTTATGTATGTGTTTTATGACAACAACCATATATGGCTTTCCTTGTCTTCTTACTTGTAATTGAATGATCAATGTATCTATGAAGTAGTGGATGGAATAGAAGTTGATGGGTTGAGGAATCGATGGTTCTTAGTGGTTATCAGCTAAGTATGAGACCCCTATGCTCAAAATTGTCAATTACACTTGTAGATTACACATTTGCAATATGTTTGATGAAATGCCTATCACGGCTAGTAGGGGTCTAGGCAAGGTCTTGACCAGGTATTTTCTTTAGTATTGTCATTTCCATGTTATTTTACTAATCTGAGGAGATGGTTCAATTCTGGGTAGTTCCCTCAGCTTTGCGCTTGAAAAAGTGGCTCAAATTCTCGATCCACTGGCATAGTACTCACAATATTTGTCTTTGGTCCCTAGAAGGCAAGCCTATGAGAACCACTTTGGGTTGTTGGTCGCACTGAGGCCTATAGCATGGGAGAAACTAAGCCTTAAATTGTCCAAAATCTCAATAGGACCCCAAGGCAAGTTGTCTAAAGTATTGAATTGGTTCATAAGGGTCTTGTAGCTGATAATTAATGTATGTATGGTGTGTTTCTATCGTTCCACTTCCTTCACGTCATATAGGAGGTCAAATCATATCATAGTGGCCTCTCGTTGCATGTTTACCCTCGTTGACTCGTTTCTTGGGTATATGTGAGAGGAGGGTGTCACATTTGATCAATGCTAGTCCATAATAAGAATCAAACCACTTACTTGATAATACATATGAAGTTACAAAAAAAAAACATAAAACTAACTAAATTGTAACTTTAGTTTAAATGATTATTATTATTGTTAATTATAGAGATAATGTATATATCAATTAAACATAACACGTTATTATATAATTTTTGTGATAACTAATTGTGAAAAGGAAAAAATGATCATAAATATTAGAAAATTAATTAAATTACTCTAATTTTAATTTTCAATATGATAAAATGTTCTTAAAAAACCGAAACTAAATGACCGTGAAAACTCAAAAATGATGAGAATAAGTATATTAAAAAAAGAAGATATTTATATGATAATACATCCATCTTAAGATGTCTCATGCAAACATGAAAGTCAATTAAACTTCTAAAAAATAGATACATAGTGAGGACATATATAATTACAAAATATAAGTTGTAGAGTTAGAAAGTCATGTTAAAAATATAAATTCTTGCTTAGTAAAAAATCACTTATCTCAACGAATGTATTAAAATTTATTTTCCTAGATTAATCAACACTATTAATTTGGAACTTTGATGAACACTATTAGCTTGGAACTTCATAAAGGGCTTTACCAAAGATTATTATTCCTTTCACTTATGACTATTAATATTGTTTTAAAAAATGCAAAAATAAGTTGTAATCTTCACTTGAATGTTCAAACACTACAAGATAAAACGCCATTGATGTAGGGCCAAAAATGTCACCATAAGCTCATTGGTGACGGTGAAAAGAGCATTCATCACCAAAAACTAAATGGCACCAAAGGTGGCGTCACCAAAACTATAGATGTTGCAGTGACATACAGAGTTTGTCACTAATAATTATTTAAAATGACGGATATTGAATGTCCCCATTTCATATGAGCAATGGTGATGGACCATAGCCTCCGCCACCAAAAACTGAAAGTCACCAAAGGTGGCATCACCAAAAGTATAGGTGTTGTAGTGACATTCAAATTTCATCACCAATAATTATTTATAGTGACGGATAATGACTGACACCATTGCATATGAGAAATGGTGATAGACCATAGCCTCAATCACCAAAAACTGAATATCACCAAAGGTGGCGTCGCCGAAAGTATATGTGTTATGGTGAAATTCAAAGTCTATCACAAATATTGATTATAATGATGGATAGTTACGTTCACCATTTAATATGAATAATAATGATTTATTGTGATGGATCTTTAATGACCATCATTATCAGTGCATATATATGGTGATGTTCATTGACCATCACCAAAAGCTGCATTGTTAGAATTATAGGTGTTGTGGTGACATTCAAGGTCTGTCATGAATAATGATTATAATGATGGGAAAGGATCATCACCATTTCATATCAACAACAATGATTTATGGTTATGGACCTTTAAGGGTCGTCATTATTGATGAGCATATATGGTGGCATTTGTTGACCATCCCCATTTCATATTTTTAGTGAGGGTTGAAAAATGTCGCCAGAGCTCATTAGTAATGGTAAAAAGAGCCTTCGTTACCAAAAGTTTATCATCACCATTCCATATGGATGTTAGGTCACGATGGAATTGAACCACCAATGTCTTTCTTGTAAAGCATGTGCTATCCTATTGAGCTAGCACCCTTTAAAGAATTATATTTTTAAAAGTAGACCTTGAAACTCCATAAATTATAAATTCCACAAATTTCAATAGATTAAAGTCTCGACAATATTTTACTAAACATGCAAAGCAACATCAAAGTTGTAAGTCCCTACCTAATTTTTATTGATGTTATGAAAATTGGGTGGAGGAAAAAATAATTATGTATAAGACAATCAATGTGTTTAGTTGAATACTCAATTAGAGGTGAAACTATGAAGATATTTATAACCTATAAATCACCTATAACTATCAAATTCACCAAATATGCCAAAGGAAATGTCTTAAGTGGATAGCATATGGAAGAAGAGGAGGCAGGGACATGGAACCCTTGTATATATTGGCATGCCTTAGCACTTAGCACATCTTAGCGTGTTTGACATGTTTTCATACTATCTCGCACATGTTAGCATGCCCTAACATTCCCTAACACACCGTGGCAGTCATGACCTCACAACTAGCGTTGCATTTTTCCATGACATGGGAACCTTACATTCATTAGAAAACCTTACCACTCCCTAGTTTTCATGCCCTGTGTTAGCCTCCATAATGTCCTACGATGATGAGGAGATTGACCGAGGTAACCATGGAACAAGCTTTTAGTTTGGTAGCTAGCCCTACCAAACTAAAGAGGTGTCCCTCTATGAAATAACAACCAAGAGATGACTGGAATTTAAAAGATTTTAGGCTAGATAGTTAGGCTCAGGTGGGTTTTTGGAAAATTTAGGGACTTGGAACTCTATCCACCAGTTCCTTGTCTAGTAGGGACTTTGTCAATGAGGGAAGGATTTGGAACTTTGTCTAGGATAAAGCACCTAACATGCATGACATAAGCTCCCTAGAATAAAGTACCTCCTACCTAGAAGAGTGTCCCCTACTCAAAATATGGAACCCTTCTCTACATGTGCACTTTTCTTAATAATATCTCTGTGCATAAAATAGTACTAAGAGAAACACCTAAATTAAGAAATGCGAGCATCTAAGTCAAACTCTAAAAGTATAATAAATATGGCTCTGTATAAGTTTTGGAAACACTAGACAAGCATGATTTCATACAACGACAATAAGATGCCTAAAATCGATGTGATTCTTTCCTCATTGATATAACTTCATAGTAAAACTCAAATCTATAACATGTACCCCAAGGCTGGGTGCATCTGTTAAAGGTGTAGATTGAAAGGATCTACTGAGATAAAATACTATTGAAGGAGAAACACCTTGATAACAATAGATAAAGTCTACTATGAATTCAACCCATTTCACACAGACCAAGGCTGCTATTGGGCACACTTCTCTGCTAAATAGAAACTACAATATATTGTAGTGTTGCTGAAGAAAAAACACCTTCAGTGCAACAAAGATTAAAATCTAACAGATATTGTCATTGTGGCCTCGGTTGTCAATGATATCATCAATATAGGTAAAAACTTCGATAATTGAAAAACCAAAAGGTGATATGCATAGATCATTTGAAATGATAGATTTGGGCATACTTTATTATTGTTTAGGAGTGTTAGTATAGAAAATGCAAGGTAGTATGTTGCGCCTTTATGTCATAGGCCAAGAATGCAAAGAAACACATAAAATATTAAATATAATTGTATAAGTCGTTTGCATATTCTTTTGAAATTGGAATGGAATTCTCATTGTGGGGTTCTAATCTAGTGGGTGTAAATTTAAAGAATAAACTAATAGCTATGGGGTTGAAATTGTCTCACAATTCATGAAAAGTCCCAAATATTTTCACTAGAAAGAAGCAAAGCGAGTCATCAGGTTTATGGAAGGGAACAATGTATTCATATGAAGTTAACTTGAAATTACTTGGGAATATTATTTCTTGTCTTCATCTATGTGTGTGCTTTCAAAAGATAACCACATGCAAAGACTCAATAACAACTCTAGTAAAGTTTATAGATCTAAAGCACTTCTAAGAAATCCCATCACTTAGTGACAATTGAGTGAGGGATATGTCAAAGGATTGAATCTTGCACTCAGTCATAAAAAGGAAGTTGGGGTATCCAGAATCTTGCTAACAAACTGACTCCAACCATAATGTAAAAGGCAGGTTAAGTGCCAAACCTCTTTCCCACTTTGTGGTATTGTTCCCTCTTGAATTCCAACAGGTATTTCGCTACTTAGATCCACAAACTTGTGCCAGGTAAACTCTGTCTGATACAATTGTGACATGCAAGCTTGACACATGCTCTAGTTTCCCTCTAGAAGAGGGTAAGTCAAAGTATTATGACAATTTTAACTGTAATTTGATCATACAGTATTGAGTTATTGCATGGAAGAAACAATATACTATCAATGCACTAATGAAGAACTCAAAATAAATGAATTTCTTATTGCTACAATAGCACCTTTTGGGATTCTCAGATAAAGCACGTAACCTACATGGAAAAATATTCCTATAATAGAGTACCTTCTACCTATAAATGTGTCCCCTGCTCAAAAATATAGAACCCTTCTCTATTGTGCGCTTATCTTAAAGATAAATCTGTGCATAAAACAGAACTAAGAAAAACACTTAAATTAAGAAAGGTGAGCATCTAAGTCAAACTATAAAATCATACTAAATATGGTTGTATCTATGTTCAGGAAACACTAAACAAACATGCTTTCATACAACAACCACAAGATTCATAAAATAGATGCACTTCCTTCATCATTGGTACAACCTCATTGGAAAACTATAATCTACAACGTGTATCCCAAGGCTACATGCATCTACTAAAGGTTCAGACCGAAAGGATCTACTGAGACGAAGTATTGTTGAAGGACAAACACCTTCAAAACAATAGATAGAGACTAATGTGCATTCAATCCATCTGCAAACAGGCCAATGTTGCTACTGGGTAGACTTCTCCCATAAATGGAAAGTTCATTGTATTGCTGCTCTATTGAGGGAAAAACACCTTCAGAGAAACACAGATAAAACTATAACATATATTGTCACATTGATATTGGTTCTATAAGATGTAATCAATATAGGTAAGAACTTCAATAATTGAAAAACCAAAAGGTGAGATACATAGATCATTTGAAAGGATAGATCTGGGCATACTTTATTATTTTTTAGGAGTGTTAGTATAGAAAATGCAAGGTAGCTCATTGCATCTTTATGTCATAGACCAAGGATGCAAATAAATATGGAAAAGATTAAATAGCATGGTACAAGTTGATTGCAGGTTCTTTTGAAACAGGAACAGAGTTTTGCTTGTGCAGATTCTAATATATTGGGTATATATTTAAATAATAAATTTATAGTTATGGCATTTTTTACGTCCGTATACTACTAGTGTAATTCCTTATTGTTATTAGTAAAACCCCTTTATTATATTGTTGTTCACATGTAGTCCCCATATTGTCATTATTGTGCCCCATAGATGCCCACTGTTGTTATTATTGTGCCCTTACATTATTATTGTTATGCCATCTCTGATTATATTATGACCCCATAGACTCCTATATATAGAAATCAAGTCTTGTCATTTGTATCATCCAAGAATTGTCCATTATGTAAAGGAGGTTACCCCCTCAAGAAGGCTTATTTCTAAGGCGTTGATCTATCCTTTCTATCTTTTTGTGAGCTAGTTTCATAACATTTGGTATCAAAGCTTTGGATTCTAGGGTTTCACTGCTCCAATTAGATCATCATGGTATTTTCGCTATAATTTTTTTTGTGACGTTTTAGAAGCAAAACAAAAACCTATTTGGGAAGAAATCTAGTTGAACCTTGGGTCCAAATTTCAGAGCTTGTGTCACTATATTTTCAGAGATAAGATCTGAGGAAGTTATGGTTTTTGCAAGCTCTAGAATTTCATCTAAAATAGGCCATCATGGAATTTTTTCTATAGCGATTTTGCTGTGAAGTTTGTAAAGCTAAAAAAAAACCCATTGGAGAAGAATGTGGTCTGATCCTTGGGTCTAAATTTTAGATCCTTTGTTGCTATATTTTCGGAGATATAATCTGAGGAAGTTAGGGTTTTGTAGACCCCCAAATTACATTCCAAACAGGTCACCTTGCGAAAAGCATCATAACTTTCTCTCTAAGCATTAGATTTCATTTTCATAAAAAGTTTCAGAAAGAGGATGGAATTTAGCTTTTTGGATATAATTTTCAGAACCTAAGGTTGAAACATTGACCCATGACACATCATACAAGTTCGCTCTACTGAATAAATCTATACTCGGGTCATCATGGGAGATTGTGCATAACTCTTTCTTGGAAAATTCAATTTCGATCAGACTAGTGGCATTGGAAAGAGGACACAGATGGCTACTGCAAATTGTGATTTCAGAACTAGAAAATCCAAAGTTACAGAGCAACAGTCATTTCAAGATCGAGCTCATAAAACCAAGAAAAGCCAATATGGGGAAGTTTGATGGAAAGGATCTGGTAAATTTGATACTATAAATGGAGCAATATTTTTATCTACATGAGGTGCAACTGTTACAAAGGTACATATTTCATTTTCATATTTAAAACCAGAACAATTTTTATGGTATAAAGGGTTGTCTTCTCGTAAAGAACTTGTCACTTGGTCAATTTTGTTAGTTCCCTATAACACTAGTGATGCCCCTATTACTATTGTAGTTGTATCCCTTATTACTATTGTTGTGGCCCTATTGTCCCCATATTGTTATTATTGTGGCCCATAGAATCCCTCTATTGTTAATTTTGTGTCTTTATATTATTATTGTTAGGTCGGCCTGGTTATATTGTGACCCCTTAGACTCCTATATATAGAAAGGAGGTTTTTTCATTTGAATCATCTAACAAATATTAATTTGTGTAATTTAAAGGAGTTGCCCCCTCCAAGAGGCTGCATTCTAAGGCATTTAACTATCTTTTCTATATTTTTGTGAGTTGGTTTCATAAGATTTGGTGTCAGAGCTTTCAATTCTAGGGTTTTGCTACTCCAAATAGGTCATTGTGGAATTTGCGCTATAACTTTTTTCTATAAAGTTTTAGACACTTAAAAAAAAACCTGGTTTGGGATGAAATCATTGTGAACCTCAGGTCTGAATTTCAGAGCATTTCACACTATATTTGTAGAGATATGATCTGAGGAAGTTGACCTTTTTGCAGACTCTCGAATTTCATTGCAAACAGGTGACCTAGGAAAAGTTGTCATAACTTTTGTTTTCAGCATTAGATTGAAGTTTCATAAGAAGTTACAGAAAGAGGATAGAGTGTAGTTTCCTGTGTATATTTTTCAGATACTAAGGTCAAAACAGTGACATGTGGTAGTTCATAAAAGTTTGTTGTTCTAGAAAGGTTTATAATCATGTCATCTTGTGCGATTGTGCATAACCGTTCCTTGGAGAATCTAAATTCGATCAAACTGGTTGCGTTAGGAAGAGGACACAGAAGGCTACCACAGATCACAATTTCAAAACTGGATGATCCAAAATTACAGAGATACATCAGACTCAATATTGAGCTCCTACAAATTGAAAAAATGGTGTGTAGAGTTTTTTTTTTAATTGTGCATAAGCTTGGTTTGAAAAATTAGTTTGAAGGAATTAAAAGGGCATAGTGAAGCAATTATTATCGGTAATTGATGCCCGAGGAAAGAAAATGCAAACACCTAGTAAGCAACCTGAAAGCTCTAGAATGACTCATGAAGAAGAGGAAGAAATGCAACATGATATATCAAAATTATGAGACCAAGTGCAACAAATATCACTCGCACAAAAAGTAATAGAATCTCAGATGGATGGTTTAAAGAAAATGTAGAAGCTAAGATGTTAGGTCCCTATAATAATAGTGATTACCCCATTAATATTGTAGTTGTATCCCTTATTAATATTTTTGTGCCACTATTGTCCCCATATTGTTATTAATGTGCCACATATAATCCCTCTATTGTTATTTTTATGGCTTTATATTATTATTATTAGGCTAGCTGGGCTATATTGTGACTCCTTAGACTCCTATATATAGAAAGGATGTTTTGTCATTTGAATCATCCAAGAATTGTTCATTTATGTAATGTAAAGGAGGTTTCCCACTCGAAGAGGCTAAATTCTAAGGGGTTGATCTATCTTTTCTATCTTTTTGTGAGATGGTTTCATAACATTTGGTATGAGAGCTTTGGATTCTACGGTTTCGCTGCTCCAAATAGGTCATCATGGAATTTTCGCTATAGTTTTTTTTGCGACATTTAAAAAGATAAAACAAAAACCCATTTGAGATGAAGTCACACTAAACCTTGGGTCCAAATTTGAGAGCTTTTCACACTATATTGGTGGAGATATGATCTGAGGAAGTTGGTCTTCTTGCAAACCTTGAATTACATTCCAAACAGGTGACCTAGGGAAAATCATTATAAATTTCTCTCTGATGATCGGATCAAAATTTCATAAGAAGGTGCAGAAAGAGGACAAAATATAGATTCTTGTATATATTTTTTAGTGTCAAAAGTCAAAATAGTGATTCATGGCACATCATACAAGTTCGCTCTACTGAACTAGTCTATAATCAGGTCACTGTGGGAGATTTGGCATAACTCTTCCCTGGAGAATCCAATTTGGATCAGACTGGTGGAATTGGAAAGAGGATGTAGAGGGCTACTATAGATCACAATTTCAGAACTAGAAGATAAAAAATTATTGAGATACATCAGATTCAATATCAAGCTCCTACAAAGTGAAAAATAGTGTGTAGTTTGTTTTTTAATTTTTGCATAATCTTGGTTTGAAAAATTAGTTTGAAGGAATTCAAAGGGCATAGTAAAGTAGTATAATCAGTAGTTGATACCCCGAGGAAAGAAAATGAAAAAACCTAGTAAGAAACCTGAAGGATCTAGCATGACTCATCAAGAAGAGGAAGAAAAGCAACATGATATATCAAAATTACGAGACCAAGTGAAGCAAGTGTCACTTGCACAAAAAGTAATAGAATCTAAGATGGATGGTTTAAAGAAAGGCGTAGAAGCCTAGATGAATGAAATAGAAGCTAAGATGGATGATTTGAAGATAGATTTGAAGATAGATTTGAAGACGGGCATGGAAGATTTGAAGACATCCATGGAGGATTTGAAGACAAATTTGACAAAGTTTCTACAAGAAATGCTTACTAATGGTGAAAGGGTAGTAAAGGAAACTCATGATGAGAATAAAAGAAATGTTAATCATGATTTCATAGACTCTAGTGTTGGACTGAAAACCCACTATGTTCCAAAAATCGATATGAGGAAGTCTGATGGAAAGGATCCCGCAACATGGATATTACAGATGGAGCAATTTTCCAATCTCAATAACATGAAAAATGCAGAAAAGGTACGTACTGCAACTTTATATTTGAAACCAAATTAGTTTGTATGGTATCAATGGCTTTGCTCTCGTAAACAAAATATCACTTGGGAAATTTTTACAGAAGAATTGATAGCACATTATGAGGATACAAAAAGAAACACCTTTTTATCCAATTGATAAGTCTCAAACAAAAGGGTTGAATAATCGAGCACATTGAGGAGTTCCATAAATTGAACATGAGGGTAAAAAATATTCCAGAGGAGCATAGGAATAATGTGTTCATAGGGACATTAAAGGATAATATCCAACATAATGTTCGCATTTGGGAACCTAATTCGTTAGAGAAGGCATTCAGGTTAGCAAGAAAAATGGAAAGAAAAATTATGGAAATGAGGAAGCATACCACTCACAACTATAAAGATGGAAGTGTTGTTGCCCCTTGTCTTCCACAACCTATAATGTTGACACCACAACAATTAGAAGAAAAAAGAGCAAAAGGGCTTTGTTATAGTTGTGATAGAAAATATACTATAGGTCATAAGTGTGCAGAGAGGAAATTATTCTACATAGATTGTGAAGAAAAAATAAGAAAAGGAGCAAGAAAGGTCAAAAGAAGAGGATATACTCAAGGAAAAAAACCTAGATAAAGAAGAAATGAACCCAACCATATCTTGTAATGCATTGGCTGGAATTACCACTCCTCAAATCATCAAGATAGAAGGAAAAATCAAGAAGAAAAAGGTAATAGTGTTGATTGATTCAGGAAGTACCCACAATTTTATTCATTGTAAGATAGAAAAAGAATTGAATTGCTTCCTATATCCGGCACTAGAGTGTGAAGTTATGTTTGAAAATGGAGGAATGATAAATTTCTCTGGAAAGTTCCATCATATCAAGCTATCCATGGGACAATATGTATTGACTAGCCCAATGCTTTCCATTCCAATGGGAGGTGCTAATGTTGTACTAGGAGTCCAATGGCTACAATCGTTGGGTATAATAACATTTAGTTTTCAAGAACTTTTCATGAAATTTTCTACGGAAGGAAAGTAAGTTGAATAAGGGGTATTGTAGGGAAACCAAGAAAGATAATCAGCTCTAACGGTATGACAAATCTTCTAAAAACGGAATAAAGAGGTGTAATTACACAATTATGTTTGCTAAATGTTTCCACATTGGAATCATCTATTTCTCCAAATCTCCAAAAAATCTTGTACAATCAATCCAAGGTATTTGAGACACCCAAAGGTCTCTTACCTATTCATGATCATGATCATGCTATTTATCTAATTCCTGGAAGTATTCCTCCAAACATCAGGTTGTACACATATCCCTATGACCAAAAGAGTGAAATTGAATGTATGGTTGGAGAAATGCTAGAGCTATAATTCAACCTGGTCAAAAATATTTCTCTGCTCCAATAATATTGGTGCCCAAGAAGGATGAATCATGGCACATGTGTGTGGATTATAGGGAGCTCAACAGGATCACTATTAAAGATAAGTTTCCCATTCCTGTCATTGATGAATTATCGGATGAATTGCATGGATCAATTTACTTCACCAAGTTGGATCTTCGTTCATGATATCATCAAATCAAAATGAAGACTAAAGACATTCCGAAAAAAACATTTAGAACTCATGAGGGTCATTATGAATTTTTGGTCATGCCTTTTTGGCCTTACCAATGCACCTTCTACATTTCAAGGTTTGATGAATTCTATTTTCAAACCCTTCCTTATAAAATTTGTGCTAGTATTTTTTGATGATATACTAATCTACATCAAGTCTTGGATGGATCATGTTGAACATGTTGACAGGGTGCTACAACTATTGGAGGTGAAACAATTATATGCAAAAAGTTCTAAATGTTTCTTTGAAGTACAAGAGGTGGAATATCTGGGTCATATTGTATCTCATGAAGGAGTTATGGTAGACCGTAGCAAAATTAAAGACATCAAGAAATGGAAAATCCCCACATCCATAAAGCATTTGTGAGGATTTCTCAGGTTGATAGGGTATTATCGCAAGTTTGTTCAGAATTATGGGAGAATAGCAGCACCTCTAACAATATTATTTAAGAAAGATGCATTTTCATGGACTCCAAAAGCAACGAAGGCCTTTGAACATCTTAAAGTGGCAATGTGCCAAGCACCAGTCTTAGCTACATCGGACTTCACAAAGACCTTTATTGTGGAATTTGATGCTTTAGGAAATGGAATTTGTGTTGTTTTAATGCAAGATGAAAGACCCATTGCTTTTGAAAGTCGTCCAATCAAGGGAAAGTTTTTACACAATGCCATTTATGAGAAGGAAATGTTGGCAATACTACATGCACTTAAGAAATGGTGACCCTACCTAATGGGAAGACACTTCAAGGTAAAAACAGATCATGATAGCCTTAAATACTTTTCAGAACGAAGATTATCCTCTAAAGAGCAACAAAAGTGGATCACAAAGATGTTGGGTTATGACTTTGAAATCATCTACAAAAAAGGGAAGTAAAATGTGGTGGCAGATGCACTCTCAAGAAAGGATTAGGATGTGGAAGCATTTTTGTGCGCCATTTCTATTATCCAACTAGATTGGATAAATGAAGCAAAAGAGGAATGGAAGAATGATGAGGAAGTGTAGGCACTTATTCAAAAATTACAACAAGATTCGAGTACATCTGATACATTTTGCTGGAAAAATGATTTGTTATGGTACAAAGATCACTTATACCTCTGTAGGTATTCCCAACTCAAACAAAAGATTCTTATGGAAATGCAGACTTCTCCCTTAGGAGGGAACTCAGGATTTTTAAAAACTTACCACAAGGTTAAGAAGGAATTTTTTTGGGGTGGCCTTTAATTAGATATTCAAAAGTTTGTGGCAGAATGTTTGGTTTGCCAACAAAATAAATTTGAAACAATTAAGACCCCGGGTCTATTACAACCATTATCCATTCCAAGCCAACATTGGGAGGAGGTTTCAAAGGATTTTATTACAGGTTTACCTAACTGTAAGGGAAAGAGTGGTATCATGGTGGTAGTTGATTGACTTACCAAGTATGCACAGTTTTGTGCATTATCACATCCATTTAAAGCCAGTGTAGTTTCTACTACATTTATGGAAACAATTCAAAAGCTACATGGAAACCCAAAGATTATTGTAAGTGAAAGAGATCCCATTTTCACTGGAAATTTTTGGACATAATTATTTTCTTGTCTTGGTGCACAGTTAGCTCATAGCTCATCTTATCATCCTCAATCTAATGGGAAAACTAAGATAGTAAATGAATGCTTGGAAGGATATCTTTGTTACTTTGTATCTGATAAACATACACAATGGGTCAAATGGTTGCCTCTGGCTGAACGGTGGTATACCACTTCATTCCATACTACAAAAAAAGTGACCCCATTTATGGCACTTTATGGATATCAGCCACCATCCATCACATCATGTTTAAGAGAAAATTCTAAGGTTCAAGTAGTGGAACATCACATCGAGCATCAGCAAAAATTTCTCCAACTCTGAAAGGATAACCTCATGTTGGCACAAAATAGAATGAAACAAAAGGTAGATCAAGATCACAACGAAAGAAGTTTTGATGTAGGTGAATGAGTATTCCTATGGCTACAACCATATAAACAAATGTCTCTCAACAAGCTAAGAAGGATAATAAATTATCACCAAAGTATTATGGTCCATACAAGGTGTTGCAAAATATTTGTACTATGGCATAAAAATTGGAGCTTCCTACAGCTTCTCGAGTGCACCCAGTTTTCCATGTTTCATGTTTAAAGAAGGTTATAGGCAACAAGCTCCAAGTTCAAACAACATTGCTAGAAGTTGATGAGGAAGGAAAAATTATATTGGAACTTGAAGTAGTCAGAGAAACAAGAACTCGATGGCTACGAAATCGATCAATTTCGAAGTATCTCATCAAGTGTAAGAACTTATCCACTAAAGATTCAACATGGGAGGATGAGAATTTTATAGAGAAGCATCCAGAACTACTCAAACGTTGACGAAAATATTTTTTCGAAGGAGAGGGGCATGTTAGGTCCCTATAGTATTAGTGATTACCCCATTACTATTGTAGTTGTATTATTTATTAATATTGTTGTACCCCTATTGTCCCCATATTGTTATTAATGTGCCCCATAGAATCCCCGTATTGTTATTTTTGTGGGTTTATATTATTATTGTTAGGTCAGCTGGGTTATGTTGTGACTCCTTAGACTCTTATATATAGAAAGGAGGTTTTGTCATTTGAATCATCCAAGAATTGTTCATTTATGTAATGTAAAGGAGGTTGCCCCCTCGAAGAGGCTAAACTCTAAGGCATTGATCTATCTTTTCTATCTTTTTGTGAGCCTAGTTTCATGACATAAGATGTAGAAGCTATTATGGATGGGATGGAAGCTAAGATGAATGGCATGGACACTAAGATGGATGGCATGGATGATAATATGGAAGAATTAAAGATAAATTTGAATAAGTTGCTATAAGAAATGGTCACTAATGGTGAAAGGGTAGTAAAGGAAACTCATGATGAGAACAAAACAAATGTTAATAATGATTTCATAGACTCTAATGTTGGATCTAAGGCCCACCATATTCCAAAAATCGATATGAGGAATTTTGATGGCAAGGATCTCACAACATGGATAGTACAGATGGAGAAATATTTTCATCTCGATAATGTGCAAAACATGCAAAAGGTATGTATTGCAACTTTATATCTAGAACCAAATCAGTTTTTATGGTATCAATGGCTTTGCTCTCCTAAAAAAATTTTCACTTGGGAAATTTTTATGAAAGAAATGACAGCACGTTATGAGGATACAAAAAGCAACACTTTTTGTATCCAATTGATAAGTCTCAAACAAAAGGGTTCAATGATGGAGCACATTGAGGAGTTCCAAAGATTGAACATAAAGGAAAAAAATATTCTAGAGGAGCATAGGATTGATGTGTTCATAGGGACTTTAAAAGAGAATATCCAACATGATATTCACCTTTGGGAACCTGATTCATTGGAGAAGGCATTTAAGTTAGCAGGAAAAATGGAAAGAAAACTTATGGCAACAAGGAAGCCTACCAGTCACAACCATAAAGATGGAAATGTTGTTACCCCTAGCCTTCCATAACCTATAACGTTGACACCACAATGATTGGAGGAAAAAAGAGGAAAAGGGCTTTTTACAGTTGTGATAGAAAATACACTAAAGGTCATAAGAGTGCTGAGAAGAAATTATTCTACATAGATTGTGAAGAGGAAGAAGAAAAGGAACAAGAAAGGTCAAAAGAAGAGGACATAGTTGAGGAACAAAGCCTAGATAAAGAAGAAATGAATTTGACCATATCTTGTAATGCATTCCCTGGAATTACTACTCCTCAAAACACCAAGATAGAAGGACATATCAAGAAGAAAAAGGTAATAGTGTTGATTGATTCAGGAAGTACCCACAATTTTATTCATTGTAAGATAGCAAAAGAATTGAATTGCTTTCTATATGCAGCATCAAAGTGTCAAGTGATGGTTGCAAGTGGAGGAACAATAAATTTCTTTAGAAAGTGCAATAAAACTATCCATGGGAGAATATGAATTGAATATCCCAATGCTTTCCATTCCGATGGGAGGTGTTGATGTTGTACTAGGAGTTCAATGGCTACAACCCTTAGGTACAATAGCTTTTAACTTTCAATAATTGTTGATGAAACTTTATACAGAGGGAAAGGAAGTTGAATTAAGGGGTATTGCAAGGAAACTAAAAAAGATAATTGGCTCTAACGGTATGACAAAGCTTGTAAAAAAGGAACAACGAGGTGTAATTGCACAATTATGTTTGCTAGATGTTTCCACATTGCAATCACCTATTTCTCCAAATCTCCAAAAGGTCTTGGACAATCATTCCAAGGTAGTTGAGACTCCCAAAGGTCTTCCACCTAGTTGTGATCATGATCATGCTATTCATTTGATTCCAGGAAGTGGTCCTCCAAACATCAAGCTATACAGATATCCCTATTCCCAAAAGTGTGAAACTAAACGTATGGTTGCAGAAATGCTAGAGGTTGGTATAATTCAACCTAGCCAAAGTTATTTCTCTGCTCTAGTAGTATTGGTGCACAAGAAGGATGGATCATGGTGCATGTGTCCGAATTATAGGGAGCTCAACAAGCTCAATATTAAAGATAATTTTCCGATTCCTGTCGCTGATGAATTATTGGATGAATTGCATGGATCAATTTACTTCACCACGTTGGATCTTCGTTTAGGATATATTCAAATCAGAATGAAGATTGAAGACATTCTGAAAACAACATTTAGAACTCATGAGGGTCACTATGAATTTTCGGTCATGCCTTTTGGCCTCACCAATGCACCTTCTACATTTCAAGGTTTGATGAATTTCATTTTCAATCCCTTCCTTAGAAAATTTGTGTTAGTATTTTATGATGATATACTAATCTAAAGCAAGTCTTCGAAGGATCATGTTGAACATGTTGACAGGGTGCTACAACTATTGGAGGAGAACCACTTATATGCAAAAAGATACAAATGTTTCTTTGGAGTATAAGAGGTGGAATATCTGGGTCATATTGTATCTCATGAAGGAGTTAAGGTAGACCCTACCAAAACTAAAGCCATTAAGGAATGGGAAATCCCCACATCCATAAATCATTTCCAAGGATTTATCAGGTTGACAGGGTATTATCACAAGTTTGTTAAGAATTATGGGAAAATAGTAGCACCTCTAACAACATTATTATAGAAAGATGCATTCTCATGGACTCTAGAAGAAACAAAGACCTTCAAACATCTTAAATAGGCAATGTGCCAAGCACCGATCTTAGCTACACCAGACTTCACAAAAATCTTTATTATGGAATGTGATGCTTCAGGAAATGGAATTGGCGCTATTTTAATGCAAGACGAAAGGCCCATTGCTTTAGAAAGTTGTCCAATCAAGGGAATGTATTTACACAAAGCTATTTATGAGAAGGAAATGTCGGCAATACTACATGCACTTAAGAAATGGCGACCCTACGTAATGGGAAGACACTTCAAGGTAAATATGGGTCACAAAGATGTTGTATTATGACTTTGAAATCATCTACAAAAAAGGGAAGCAAAATGTTGTGGCAGATGCACTCTCAAGAAAGGATGAGGATGTGTAAGCATTATTGTGAGAAATTTCAATTATCCAACCAGATTGGATAAATGAAGCATGGGAAGAATGGAAGAATGACAAATAAGTGTTGGTAGTTATTTGAAAGTTACAATAGGATTCTAGTACATTTGATACACTTAGCTGGAAAAATGATTCATTATGGTACAAAGATCGCTTATACCTCTCTAAGAATTCCAAACTCAAACAAAAGATTCTTCTGGAATTGCATGCTTCTCTCTTACGAGGGAACTCAAGATTTTAGAAACTTGCCACAGGGTTAAGAAGGATTTTTTTGGGGATTGTCTTAAATCGTATATTTAAAAGTTTGTGGCAGAATGTTTGGTTTTCCAACAATGTAAAGTTGAAACAATTAAGACACTAGGTTTATTACAACCTTTACCCATTCCAAGCCAACATTGGGATGAGGTTTCAATGGATTTTATCACAGGTTTACCCAAGTCTAAGGGAAAGAAAGTCATCATGGTGGTCGTTGATAGACTTACCAAGTATGCACACTTTTGTGCATAATCACATCCATTTAAAGCTAGTACATTTTCTATTGCATTTATGAAAACAATTCGAAAGCTACATGGAAATCCAAAGATTATTGTAAGTGATAGAGATCTCATTTTTACAGGAAATTTTTGGACATAATTATTTTCTTGTCTTGGTAATCAGTTAGCTCATAATTCATCTTATCATCCTCAATCTGATGGTTAAACTGAGATAGTAAACAAATGTTTGGAAGGATATCTTCGTTGCTTTGTATCTGATAAATAGACATAATGGGTCAAATGGTTACCTCAAGCTGAATGGTGGTATAACACTTCCTTCCATACTGTAACAAAAATAACCCCATTTATGGCACTTAATGGATATCAGCCACCATCCATCACATCATATTTAAGAGAAAATTCTAAGGTTCAAGTAGTGGAACATCGCATCGAGCATCGTTAGCAATTTCTGCAACTTGTAAAGGATAACCTCATGTTGGCGCAAAATAGAAAGAAACAAAAAGAAAGTCAAGATCACAGCAAAAGAAGTTTTGATGTAGGTGACTGGGTATTCCTACGGCTACAACCATATAAATAAATCTCCCTCAAGCAAGCTAAGAAGGATAATAAATTATCACCATAGTATTATGGTCCATACAAGGTGTTGCAAAAGATTGGCACTATGGCATACAAATTGGAGCTTCCTGCAGCTTCTCGAGTGCACCCAGTTTTCTATGTTTCATGCTTAAATAAGATTATAGGTGAAAAGCACCCAGCTCAACAATATTGCCAGAACTTGATGACAAAGGAAAAATTATATTGGAACCAGAAGCAGTCATGGAAACAAGTACTTGAAAACTATGAAATCGATCCATTTTGGAGTATCAGATCAAGTGGAAGAACTTATCCACTGAAGATTGCGCATGGGAGGATGACAGTTTCATACAAAAGCATCGAGAACTACTCAAGTGTTGAGGACAACTCTTTCTTGAAGGAGAGTGGCATGTTAGGTCCCTATAATACTAGTGATGCCCACATTACTATTGTAGTTGTATCCCTTATTAATATTGTTGTGCCCCTATTGTCCCCATATTGTTATTACTGTTCCCCATATAATCCCTCTACTTTTTTTGTGCCTTTATATTATCATTATTAGGTCGGCTTGGTTATATTGTGACCCTGTAGACTCCTATATATAGAAAGGAGGTTTTTTCATTTGAATCATCCAAGAATTGTTGATTTGTGTAATGTAAACGAGGTTTCCCCCTTAAAAAGGCTAAATTCTAAGGCGTTCAACTATCTTTTCTATCTTTTTGTGAGTTGGTTTCATAAAAAACTTTCATGGATGAAATGATAGCACATTATAAGGATACAAAGAGTAACACCTTCTTTAGCCAATTGATAAATCTCAAACAAAGGGGTTCAATGGAAGCTCACATTGAGAATTTCAAAAAATTGAATATAAGGGTAAATGATATTCTAGAGAAGAAAATGATTGATGTCTTCATACTGACTTTGAAGGATAATATTCAACATGATGTTAATCTTTGGGAACCTAACTCATTGGAGAATGCATTCAGGTTGTCAAGAAAAATTGAAAGTGGAATTATGGAAATAAGGAATCCTACTACTCACAACTATAAATATGGAAATGTTTTTTCTTCTAGCCTTCCACAACCTACAAGGTTTACATGACAACAATTTGAAGAAAAAAATAGAAAAGGGACTTTGTTACATTTCTGATAGAAAATACACTAAAGATCATAAGTGTGTTGAGAATAAATTATTTTACATTGATTGTGAAGAGGAGGAAGAAAACAATCAAGAAACATCAAAAGAAGAGGATACACACCAGGAAACAACCCCAAAGAATGAAGAAATTAATCTAAAAATATATTGTAAATCATTGGAAATAATTACAACTCCTCAAATCCTCAGGATAGAAGGACATATCAAGAAGAAAAAGGTTCAAGAAGTGAAAGATCACATCAAGAAAGAAGAAATGAATCTGACCGTATCTTGTAATGCATTGGTGAGAATTAACCCTCCTCAAACTATCAAGATAGAAGGACATATCAAGAAGAAAAATGTTCAAGAAGTGAAAGATCACATCAAACATCAAGAAATAAATCCAATCATATCTTGTAATGCTTCAGAAGAAATTACCACTCCTCAAACACTCGATATAGAAGGACATATGAAGAAGAAAAATGTTCAAGAAGTGAAACATCACATTGAGCATCAAGAAACGAATCTAGCCATATCCTGTAATGCACTGGGAGAAATTACCATTCCTCAAACTCTCAATATAGAAGAACATATCAAGAAGAAAATGGTTGAAGCAGTGAAATATCAGTTCAAGCATCAAAAACAAGTTCTCCAACTTTTAAAGGATAATGCCACTTAGATGCACAATCGAATGAAACAATAGGCATATCGACGTTGTAGTAAAAGAAGTTTTTATGTAGGCAATTAGTTATTTTTACGGCTATATCTCAAGCAAGCTATTTTTGAGAAGGAAATGTTGGAAATACCATATGAACTTAAGAAATGGCGATCTTCCCTAATTGGAAGACACTTCAAGGTAAAGAAGGATCATGATAATCTTAAATACTTTTTAGAAAAAAATTATCTTTAGAAGAACATAAAAAATGGGTCACAAATATGTTGGGTTATGACTTTGAAATCATCTACAAAAAAGGGAAGAAAAATGTTGTTTCAAATGCACTCTCAAGAAAGGATGAGGATGTGGAAGCATTGTTTTATGCTATTTCTATTATCCAACCAAATTGGATAAACGAATCAAGGGATGAATGGAAGAAGGATGAAGACATGTGGCCCCTCGTTCAAAACTTGTAGAAGGTCCTAGTTCAAACAATATTGCTAGAACTCAACAAGGAAGGAAAAATCATATTGGAACCTGGAGCAGTCACAAAAACAAAAACCCAATATTTATGAAATTGATCAATTTCAGAGTGTCTTATGAAGTGGAATAACTTACCCATTGAATAGTCCACATGGGAGGACAAGAATTGTATACATAAGCATCAAGAACTACTCAAGCGTTGAGGACAACACATTTTGAAGGAGAGGTGCATGTTAGGTCCCTATACTACTAGTGTAACCTCTTATTGTTATTAGTACAATCCCCTTATTGTATTGTTGTGCCCATGTAGTCCCCATATTGTTATTATTTTTCCATGTAGAATCCCACTATTGTTATTATTGTGCCCTTACATTATTATTGTTATGTCAACTCTGATTATATTATGACCCCTTAGATTCCTATATATAGAAAGGAGGTCTTTTCATTTGTATCATCTAAGAATTGTTCATTTTTCTAATCTAAAGGAGGTTTCCCCATTGAAGTGGCTTATTTCTAAGGTGTTAATTTATCTTTTCTATCTTTTTGTGAGTTGGCTTCATAATAGGGTTGGAATTGTCTCACAATTCATGGCAAGTCCCAAAGTTGTTCACTAGAAAGAAGTAGAGCGAGTCATCAGGTTTATGAATGGGAACACCCTATTCACAGGTAGATAACTTCAAAATAGTCAGGAATATTATTTCTCCTCTTCTGTATGTCTATGCTTTGAAAATATAACCACCTCTAAACACTTAAGAACAACTCTAGTAAAGTCTATAGGTGTGAAGAACTTCTGAGAAAACTCATCACTTAATGAAAATTAAGCGAGGAATATGTTGAAGGATTCAATCTTGCACTCAGTCTTAAAAAGGAAGTTGTGGTATCCAAAATATTGCCAACAAACTGAATCCAACCATAATGTGAAATCCAGGTTAACTGTGAAACCTCTTTCTCTCTTTGTAGTATTGTTTCCTCTTGAATTCCAACAAGTATCTGCTGCTTAGATCCACAAAACTTGTCCTAGGTAAACTTTGCATGATGTAATTGGGACTTGCAAGATTGACACACACTCTAGTTTCCCTGTAAAAGAGTGTAAGTCAAAATATTATGACATACTTAAATGTAATTTGACCATACACTGTTGAGGTATTGTTTGGAATAAACAATATACTATCAATGCACTAATGAAGTACTCAAAATAAATGAATTTCTTGTTGCTACAACAGCATCACCCTTGGGATTCTCCAAGGAGCCACTAAGTTATACACATCTGAAATCTTTTCTTGGTCTCCAGAAAGATTAAGCAATGGTAGTGATCACTCTTTTCACTCCCATGGAAGGTCTATGTAGAGTCAACAATAAATTGATTTAAAAGTGAGGTATATTATTGAAAAAGATGAGTCAGACTCTTCAACTCTAATTTAGTGGCAAAGAAATATTCAACTGTAAATGCTTGATCTTCTACAGTGTAAATTTCTAGATAAATGGCTAGCGTATATCTATCCATTGTCCACATATCCCAAAAAACCATCTATATCTAGATTTTGGTTGTGTGTAAGAGAAGAGATGTCACCTAAAAATTCCATTATCAAAAGAAAAATTTAAAGCATGACATTCTATGGAGAATTTTTTTAAAATTACATACCTTAGAAAGTTTGAAAGGACGTAACTGAAGCTTACCTCTCCTTCCACACTTCATTAAATATTCTCCTTTTCCAATGTAGATGTGGCCTATAGAATCACAATCAAAAAATAGAATATGAAAAGTAATTTTAATGAATTAAAGTAGCTTCGTTATACCTCAAGCAAATGGAATATGAGAAATTGGATTCTGTTGGAAATAATACTGAGAGGGGGGGTGAATTAGTATTATCACATCAATAAAACTTTTTCATTTCCATATTCAGATTCATATATGCTACTTCCACAACTTCTTATGATTCAGTTAGTTGATCCTTAATGAGTGCATTAGAACATTATCAACCATATTAATAGTAAACAGGTGCAGTAAAATAGAACATATCATCACACATTAGCCACACACATGAACACCATGATATAAGGTGGAAACCCAATGTGGGTGAAAACCACCTGCTTCAATATGTCTCTATCTTCTTTCAATTAGAAACTTATTTTTACAATTGTACTAGTGCAGTCGTTTACCAATAAGTAGGCTGCAACCTGCAGAGAGCTACAACCCTCTCTTGTTTTCCAGACTTTCCTGGAAGGGAGCTACAACCCCCTTAGCTCTTGCACTATCCAAGATACTAGTACATAGGTGCTGGCCTATAGAAGGCTACAACCTTCTCTTTCTTCTAGGGACCACATTTCATAAATTTTTCAAACTGGATCCATGAACATCAATCAATCATCAAGAATTTCTATATCAAACAATATCCTTTTCACCAATTAGCACTGAATCAAGTAGACACTTATCTGACAGCTATATCCAAATCACAATAACTATAACCACACACCAAATCTAAACCCAGAACAAAAAATACTCACTCAAGCTTAAATATTAAGACCCATCAATAGAAATTATCCTTCTCCTTGCGCTAAGATTCCTTCTTTATTCAGATCCAGATCTGCATCATAACCCAATCACAGTATTCCAGATCTAGCACTTTATCAGATATTCAATAACAATTCAAATGATGCTTTGCTAAATGATCTCCTTCCCATTTTATAGTCTTAGGCCTTTCACAATACCACGGTCCAAAACCATAATAACACAATACCATGAACCCAATACTTGGGATCAACACTTTTGGATGCAATACCACGGACCAAAACCATAGGATCAAAAAAACTGTCGGACCAATACCATGCACCAACCATGAAAGTGTGTGAACTTTTCTCCACATGAAATAAACTTTTTCTCCATATAAAAGTGCGTGAAAGTTTCTCCACGTGAAATAAACTTTTTGTCCACATGAAATAAACTTTTTCTCCACATAAAAGTGCATGAAATTTTCTCCACATGAAATAAACTTTTTCTCCATATAAAAGTGGGTGAACTTTTTTTTTTTTACATGAAATAAACTTTTCTCTGCATAAAAGTGCGTGAAATTTTTCTCCACATGAAATAAACTTTTCCCCGCATAAAAGTGCGTAAACTTTTCTCTACATGAAATAAGCTTTTATCTTCATGAAAGTGCGTGAACTTTGCTGCACTATAATTTATCATTTGAGATGAGTGGGTTGCCATCAAGTACAACATATGTATCATAATGCCAACAAACTCCCCCTTTGGACTTGATGGCAACAACAACCAATCACTCTCCTCCTTTGACATCAAGGGTAAAGGGAAAACCAAGATAATCTCTTTCCTAGAGAAACATTCTGCTGCCCATACTCCCCCTGAATACCTGCTGAAATCTCTACTCTGCTGAAGTGTGTTGTTCATGCTCCCCCTGACTATAAGCAAGCTCATTCAGATCAGCAACCCTGATTTCCTTCTATTCTTTCTCTGCCTTCGTTCCACCTGAAACCAACAACAGCTGTGAACTAGAACCAAAAGCTTCTAAGATAATGCCAATAATGCATCATTAGAAGTTTATCTGCTCCCCCTAAACCTGTGCCAGATGGTCTCCGTTAGACCCATATCAAACTATCTTCAACCAGAGCCTGTCCCTACTGATATCCATCAAGCCTCCATATACGCGACTCGTTCTAACAAACCGGCGTATGTACACGGATCCTCCTCAAGCAACTCATGCACACCCATTTTTCTCTAAAATAGACAAATTTTAAGAGCAAGATGATGCATCAACTACTCCTAGCTTTTGCCTAAGGTATTCAAAGGTCTCCCTAGGCAAAGGTTTGGTGAGAATATCAGCAACTTGTTCCGTAGAAGGAACATACTTCAACTTGACCTTTTTTTCAATCACTTGTTCCCTGACAAAGTGATACTTGACCGGTATGTGATTTGTCTTTGAATGCATGACTAGGTTCTTTGAAATGCTGATTGCACTTGTATTATCACATAAGATGGATATAGGTGGTGAACAAGTGATTTGAAAGTCCTGCAAGGTCTGCATCATCCAAAGGAGTTGAGTGCGGCAAGATGCAGCAACTACATATTCCACTTTAGCTGTAGATAAAGCAATCGAACTTTGTTTCTTACTGAACCAAGATACTAATATGGAACCCATAAAAATGTACCACCACTTGTGCTCTTTCTGTCATCCATGCTTCCAGCCCAATCTGCATCTGTATAAGCATGAAGAGTGAGATCTATATCTCTAGGATACCATAAGCCATAGTTTTGAGTTCCTTGAAGATACTTGAAAATTCTCTTTTTATACCTTGAAGATCGAGTTTCCTTAGGATTTGCCTGAAATTTCCAACTTATTCCCATCTACGTGCATGGAATGTCTGGTCTGATGTACCTGTCAAATAAAGCTAAGTACTTCCTAATCATGGCATCTATAGGTTGGCTGATGCCACTGCTACTGATTTCATCATTTGCACTGAGAACCTTTCATCCTATTAACCATAGTGAAGTACATTACTGGTTTTGAATCTTTCCATTTGCCGCAATACTTCTCAGGAATCTGCTTTGAGGGCTACTTGGGTTTGAGACAAGAAGATAATTGCCTTCATTTTGTTGGATTTGCCAATCCAAGAAGTATTTGTCAGTTCCCAAGCAAAGACATTTCAAACTTTCTTTTTTGCAGCACCATGGGCAACAGCTTTTGACTCCATAGGCTTCTTCATTTTGCTGGCCCAAAGATAATATCATCACATTACCACAAAACAAGTATTAGTAATTTGTCATTTTCATTTTTATATAAAGATTTTCTATTTGTTTGTGATCCTTGACAAATTCCTTGTTGATGAAGAAATCTCTGTCCAACGATAGTAACCAAGCCCTTGGAGCCTGATTTAAGACATAGAGAGCCTTTTTTTTTTATCTACATACAACAGATTTTGGAATCCATTCCCAATGAATGACCGCATCTGGTAGCTCTATGTACACTTCTTCTTCTAAGTCTCCATTTCAGAAAAGCTGATTTCACATCCATTTGAAATACTTTGAACTTCTGAAAGCTTGAGAGAGCAAGGAACATTCGGATGGCCTCAAGTATAGCAAAAGGAGCAAAAGTTTCTTCAAAGTCTATTCCTTCTTATTGAGAATACCCTTTACAAACAACTCTGGCCTTGTTTCTAATAACTTCCCCATTTTCATTCAACTTGTTCTTGAAGATCCATTTTATCCCTACGACATTCTTATCTATTGGTCTAGGGACCAACTCCCAAGTGTTTTTCTTTTCGATCTGCTCAAGTTCTTCATCCATTGCCTTGACCCAGCATTCATCTTTGCATGCCTCTTTTACATTTTGTGGTTTAGTGGAGGAGAGAAATGCCAAATAGCTTGAGGCTTCTACAATTGTTCTTCTTGTTTGAACCCCTGCCTCCTTTTGCCCCAAAATTTATGATTCTGGATGATTCTTTTGAACATATCTGGAAGGAGTCTTTTCTTCTATCCTTATTTGTTCCTCTAGCTCCTCACAGGTTTCTTCTTCATGAGTCTCTTCTTCATCATCTGTCTGATTTGGAGAGTAGTATTCATCCTCTTCGATATTTTCATGATTTACTTGCCTATGGATGTATCCTTTTTCATCAATCACTACATCAATGATGTCAGCAATTTTTCCAAGTCTTTTATTATAACACTTATACGCTTTTCTGTAGGGAGAATAACCAAGGAGAATACTTTCATCTGGTCCGGGTTCGAGTTTGCCAAGTTGTTCATCAGTATTCTTAATATAGCATTTGTTCCCAAAATTTTTGAAATTCTTTACCAAAGGAGTCTCACCATACCAGAGCTCATGCAGAGTTTGAGTGTTGTTCACTCGGATATTTGCTTTGTGGAGAATAACAACCGCAGCATATGCAGCTTCACCCCAGAAGGTTGCGGGAGTTCCAGACTCATCAAGCATAGCTCGAGCCATTTGTTGGACTGTTCTTTTCATCCTTTCCACCACTCCATTTTGCTGAGGAGTCCTAGCTGTAGAGAATTCCATTATTATTCCATGTTCTTCACAGAAATTGAAAAATTCATTTGAGGTAAACTCCCCACCTCTGTCAGACCTGAGGCACTTAATTTTGTAATCTGATTCATTTTCAACCAAGGCTTTGAAAGATTGGAATTTTTCGAATGCTTCGTCCTTGTGCTTTATAAGTCCTAACCAAACCATTCTGGAGAAATCATCAATGAATAATATAAAGTATTCTTCTCCTCGAGGAGACCTTGTCCTAAATGGACCACATACATCGGTATGGACTAGCTCAAGAGGCCTACTGGCTGATCCTTCCTTCTCAGGGGAGTTAGTTCTGGTTTGCTTTCCAAACTGACATGATTTGCATATGGTGTTGTCTGGAATTTTGATATTTGGAAGACCACGAACAACCTGGTATTTGCATGCTTTCCTTATTTGTGAAAATCTTAGACACCCCAACCTCCGGTGCCATAACCAGTGTTCATAATTCTTGCTCAAATAACATTGCTGTTCTCCTTCTTCAAATATGTATAGATTATTTGGAGTTCTTCTGCCTTTGATTACTATTCTTCCTGTATCAAGATCACGAACACTACACCCTTCTGATCGGAATATTACCTCGGTTCCATTATCGCATATCTAACTGACACTCAATAGATTATTCTTCAAGCCATCAACATACAAAACATTTCTAGCTTTGACCTTTTCTTTCAACTGAGAAATGCATTTTCCTTTTATGGCTGCAGGGGTATCATTTCCAAAACAAACTTTCTTTCTCTTTTCTAAAGTAGTATATGATTCAAGTTTTTCTTTATCACCTGTCATATGCTTCGAACATCCACTGTCAATGTACCATTGATTTTCCTGTCCTTCTGCATATAAATCTATCCCACATCTTTCTGGTTGCAGTTCCTTCATTCTCCATGTTTTGGCACTTGAGGTTTGTTCCTTTTGAGTTGTCTTCCAAAACCTACTCCTGCATTCAGAATCTTCATGAAAAAAATTATTACAAATGGAACATTCAATTTCATTTTCAAGGGTGGAAAAGCTGTTATAGGTCCTCTTTGTGATTGCAGGCATACTTCTTTGTTTTTGATCTTCTCTAGTCATGATTGTCCTATAGGCAACACATTGAGATGCTTTATGACCAAAGTTATGACAAGAGAAACATTGGCCATTGAAGAAATTCCTGCGATTATCATCAAACCGATTGTAGTTTCTACTGACATCCATTCTTGAAGAAAATTGGGAAGATTTTACCTGTGGCTGGTTGTAGCTTATGTTTGTTCTTAAGGTAGCATGCCCCCGATTTTCTTAATAGTCTTTGTTTGTTCTTGAGTAAGACTATCCTTGATTTAGCTGATGATTTCTATTAGGCCTTTGCTCACTCCTTGCTGCATCAAGATAACTTTTGGAGGTGGAAGCTTGAGATGCTTCTCCATTATACCCCAGACCTGTCTTGATTAGAGGGGAATGCTGCACATTGATAATCTCATCCAGAGTTTCAGATCCTTTAACCAATTTGAGATTAAGGGCCTTTGTTTTCTCAATTTCTTTTCTAAGGCCAACAATTTCACATTCTAACTTCTCAAGAGATTTTTCCTTTTCATTAAGTTGACATTGCAGAGTATCAATGATCACATTCCTTTCTTCTATACATGTTTTGAGTCTAGAAATCTCTTCATAAAAGCCATCTACATCTATAGCATCCATTTAATCATCATCTTCAAAGGCCATTAAAAGTTTATAGTGATTACCTCGTTCATCTTCATCGCTATTTGATAGTCCATCACTATCTTCATGAGTGTAATAGCTTTTCTTATTTGCATTTTGTTTCTTGTTCCATCTAACAGGTTCCTTCCCCTTGTCAATCTTATCCTTATGAGGACATTTGGCAGCATAGTGACCTACTCTTCCACAAGAAAAACATTTGAAAGGTAACTTACCTCTGAATCTTCTACTACCCTGTTGAAGGTTTCTAACAAAATTTGATTCTTCTTCTTCTTCTGACACGTGTCCTGACTCATAGTACTCTCCTTTGACTGAAGCCTTGAAAGCAGCTACTCTCATGTCTGACGGACCTGCTTTCCTCATTTCATAAGCAGTTAGAATTCCGTGCAGCTGAGACATTTTAAGGTTTTGTAGATTCTCTTTTTCTTCTATAGCAGAAACTTTAGATTGAAATCTAGAGGACAAAGATCTTAGAACTTTTTCAACCACAACAGCCTCTTTTATTTCTTCACCCAAGTTTTTCATAGAATTAACAGTCTCATCAACACGAAGAAAATAATTAGCCACACTTTCATCGTTATACATCTTGAGATTTTCATACTGAATCCTGAGGGTTTGAAGTTTTGCTCATTTTACCTGATCATCTCCTTCATAGCTCAAAACAATCTTGTCCCATATTTCCTTTGCGGATTTAAACTGCATAACCTTCACGATTTCTGATTGAGATAGACATCCTAGAAGAGTATTGACCGCCTTTGCATTTGTTTCATATTTGTTCTTCTTAGCCGGATCTGTAGGAGTTGCTGATGGAAAAGTATACCCTGTATCTATGATATCCCAGACTTCAGTACCAGGAGATTGAAGATAGGCAGTAACTCTTACCTTCCAGTATACTAAGTTTGTCCCATCAAAAATCGGTGGCGTGATTGATGCTTCCCTCTCGTAGTTGCTCATGATGAAAGTTCTTCCTTCAAGCGATCAAGCTTCTTCTGAAGGACCTGCTCTGATACCAATTGTTTGAAATAATACTGAGAGGGGGGTGAATCAGTATTATCACATCAATAAAACTTTTTCATTTCCATATTTAGATTCATATATGCTACTTCCACAACTTCTTATGCTTCAGTTAGTTGATCCTTAATGAGTGCATTAGAACATTATCAACCATATTAACAGTAAACAGGTGTAGTAAAATAGAACAAATCATCACATATAAGCCACACACATGAACAACATGATATAAGGTGGAAACCCAATGTGGGTGAAAACCACCTGCTGCAATATGTCTCTATCGTTTTTGAATTAGAAACTTCTTTTTGCAATTGTACTGGTGTAGTCCTTTACCAATACGCACGCTGCAATCTGCAGAGAGCTACAACCCTCTCTCGTTTTCCAGACTCTCCTGGAAGGGAGCTACAACCCCCTTAGCTCTTACACTAGCCAAGATACTAGTACGTAGGTGCTGACCTACAGAAGGCTACAACCTTCTCTTTCTTCCAGGGACCACATTTCATAAATTTTCAGTCTGGATCCATGAACACCAATCAATCATCAAGAATTTCTACATCAAACAATCTCCTTTCACCAAATAGATCTAAAACAAGTAGATATTTCTCTGACAGCTGTACCCAAAACACAGTACCAGTAACCACACACTAAAATAGAACCCAAAACACAACAGCAATGAACAGAAGCAACAAGATCACAGTTTAAAACATATATGCTACTTTATCATCCTGAAGCATGCGTGCATATGCTTCTGCGTATGAAGAAACCTGCGTATACGCGTTATTACTTCACTGAACCTGTGTGTACACGCACCTTCGCTGCACTGAACCTGCGTACAGATCTATAAAGGATAACTCACTCTTTCAGATATTCAATTACTAATTAACCCAGATTATCAGACTTATAGATCAAGCAAGCGCCACATCTAGTAGATCAAAATCATATAAAGATATTATCAGTCAAGCTTAAAGATTATGACCCATGAATAGATCTTATCCTTGTTTTGCGCTAAGGTTCCTCCTTCATTCTGATCCAGATCTGCATCACAACCCAATTACCAATATACCAGCTCTAGCACTTTATCAGATATTCAATAATAATGCAGATGATCCTTTGCCACATGATCTCCTTCCCCTTTTATAGTCTTAGGCCTTCCTCAATACCATGGTCCAAAACCATAACATTTCAATACCATGAACCCAAAACTAGGGATCTACACATCTGACGAGACACCATGGTCCAAAACATAGGTTCAAATCCCAAGGACTAACTACCATGGACCAAAAGTATGATCCCCAACATATATGCACTTTTTCAACGTATAAACCGTGTGTATATGCGTCTTTGTTTAGATGAACCTGCGTATGTCTTTTTCTTCTCTCTGAGTGCCTGAACTGAGATCTGTTACTAAAGAGAGTTGCCATCAAGGACAACACCTGTGCAATAGCTCCAAACCTGTGCCATAATGCCAACAATCTCCCCCTTTGGACTTGATGGCAACACCAAGATCTCTCCCCCTTTGTCATCAAGGGCAAAGGGTTGTGCTCCCCCTGAGTACGTGCTGAAATCTCTGTTCTGCTGAGCTAACCATGCTCCCCATGACTGAAGGCAAGATCTGCAAAAAAAAATGTTCTTCAAGAAGAACCAAGACTTATACATCATACAAGACCTTCCTATCACCAAAAGACTCACTAGATACATCCATCACCCAACCAAGTGGGGATCATTTACCCAACCAAGTGGGAATACATCAGAAATTTACATATGATGACCAAATACATTACATTTTCATCCCAGGCATAGTGGGGAAACCAATATAGGCCATTACATGACCTTGACACCATATAAGAAAGAGATACATGATATAGAGACGAAATATATGACTTATGAAAGTCACCAACAACTGATAGCAGCAACAACTGTCAATCACCATTCAGATCAGCAACCAAGATTTCCTTCTGTTCTTCCTTTGCCTTTGTTCCACCTGAAATTAACAACAGCTATGAACCTGAATCAAAAGCTTCTAAGATAATGCCAACAATGCATTATTAGAAAATTATCTGCTCCCCCTGAACCTATGTCGGATGGTCGCTGTCAGACCCATATCAGAATATCTTCAACCAGAGCCTTCTCCTTCTGATATCCATCAAGCCTCCATATATGCAACTTTCTCTGCACAAATCGATGTATGTACGCGGATACTCCTCATCCAACACGCGTACACCATTTTTCTCTGAAACGGACAAGATTTAACAGCAAGATGATACATCAACTACTCCCAGCTTCTGTCTGAGATATTCAAAAGTTTCCTTGGGTAGTGGTTTGGTGAGAATATTAGCTACTTGTTCCTTAGAAGGAACATACTCCAATTTAACCTTTTGTTCCAACACTTGTTCTCGGAGAAAGTGATACTTGATTGGTATGTGCTTGGTCTTTGAATGCATCACTGGATTCTTTGAAATGCTGATTGCACTTGTATTATCACATAAGATGGAGATAGGTGGTGTACAAGTGATTTGAAAATCCTGCAAAGTCTGCATCATGCATAGAAGTTGGGTGCAACAAGATGCAGCAGCCACATATTCTGCTTCAGCTATAGATAAAGCAATCGAACTCTGTTTCTTGCTGAACCAAGATACTAATCTGGAACCCATAAAGAATGCACCACCACTTGTGCTCTTCCTTTCATCCACGCTTCCATCCCAATCTGCATCTGTATAAGCATGAAATTTGAGATCAATATCTCTAGGATACCATAAGCCATAGTTTTGAGTTCCTTGAAGATATTTGAAAATTCTCTTCACTGCCTGAAGATGAGTTTCCTTTGGATTTGCCTGAAATCTTCCAACTATTC
>APFE031388073.1:1168-114885 GCA_000404065.3 Pinus taeda | reverse complement strand
TGGCAATTTTCTAGGTTGGGCTTGTGTTTTTCCCTTTTGGACCCCTTCCCCTCAATCAATATCTGAGATTCCACATTCGCTTGCTTCCTAACATCCCTCCCTAATCCCAAAAATTTCCTCAAGAATTTAGAAGCCCCTTATCCCCTTCATTTCGCTTCATTTCGACCAAAACCCTTGTTCCACACATCGGGATAAGTTTCACTAAAATGATGTTTTTGAGCAATCAAAGATGATTTTTTCAAAACTGAGAGAGGTTTTTGTCCATAACATTCCAAGGAAGAAAAAAATCCTTCACTTTTTGTACAGGTGTCATGTTTTTAAAGAAATGTCAAAAATACCGGTGAGAACGAAGGTGCTCCAAGGACGGTTGGCCAAAACACAAAAACAAAGGAAAACGCCCGATCCACTCCAAATTTTGGCCAAAGCCTCTTTGAATGAGCATGGTACTTGATTGAGGACTCCCAGCCCAAATTTCAAGAAATTTGGAGGAAATTTTTTTTATTTGTGAATTTTTTGGGAATTGTACAGGTTTTGGCCATTTGAGTGGTCTCACCCCGTGCGCGACTAGTCGTGGGGACAGCTCAGAACGGGGAAAACTCTACATTTTTGGAATTTTCATGCAAAAATACACTTGCCTATGGATGAGTTTCAGATTTTATGAAGATTTGGGCTCCCAAAAGCTCAAAATACATGCAAATTTTGACTTTCTGCCCCTTTTTTGAGTTGCAGAAAGCTGCCTTGGGAGAAATGACTTTTGAGGGGTCAAATCAACTCCAAATTAAGAAATTCAAGTGGGGTTGGAAATTAGACTCACGTACCTTTCCAATGAGCTATCTTGCACCTGATTTAGACACCAGGAAGGCCCTCAAACAGAGTTGTCAATGCGTGACCAGTCAAAGTGAGGGGCGCGACCACTCAGGGAAATTTCACTGTTTTGACCAGTTCGGCCAGTAAAACACTGTTTTTACTTTGGTTGACTTTTGAGGCATGTAAATGATGGATTTTTGTGTAATTTTCATGGCACTTAGATACTTTTACTCTCCTTGAACACTTCTAGAAGTTTCCTTGATGTAAATGGTAAATATTTAATGCATGGATAGGTTTCCTAAGTTTTAGAGGCAAGTTGTTTTGACTGCCTATTATCTAGTGATTAGTTTAGAATTAGTTGAAACATCTCCTAGGAAGCTGAGCTCGACCCCTAGAGGTGGGGAAAGGAGTTAGATCTTCTATATTATGCCTTCTCTTACTCATTTTCATAGTTGGACTCTTGAGGGAGAAGCTCCTATTGTATATTTCACTTGTATCTCTGCAATTTGAGGAAAAGGAAGACCAGGGTTTTGCAGACATCATTGGGATTCTTGTGGACTCTTGTGTTGATGGTGTGTTATCTTATTGTAATTGTAAGTGTGTTTATGTGTTCCATATCTTTCTTTACTGCAGCTTATTAAACAAATGAAGTGATAAAGTTTGAATTCATGCATGTCATGCTCAGCTTTCAAATTTGTTTAATGTTTATGTTTTCCACTGTCTAAAGAGGATTCAAAGTCATTGTTTGCCCTCTTTAGCTTCTCCTCTTTCTCCTTGATCATCCATTTCAGCTAAAGGCATCAGTACAAACTCCTACCTTGCCCCAAAGACCCACCTGCAAAAACTGAGCTCAATCCCCGCACCCTGAATTGCACTTCCTCCAATTGCCACCAAAAACCCCAAAAACTTTAAATCAACCCCCCTTATCAGTTTACTAGCCTAATATCAGTGTTTCTAATTGGTCAACTCATCCTATTGAAAAAATCCACCGAGTTTGACCGGAGAGAGCCTTCTCATACCCCGTAGGGCTAGCTACGAGGTGAAATGGTTTGATGTTGCCTTGAAGGTTTGCCTTTCTCAGCCTGAGGTGAAATCTCAAGCACTAACATCGGGCACGAGGATTAAACGTCGATTTGTCTACTACTCCCTTTGGCGGTTTTATTGTTAATTCAGGAAAGATGGGTGGCACGACTTCGGTCGAAGTCATTGTTGAACTACTAGGTTGATCCTTATCCTTGTTGTTCAACATCTGTGGAATCTCGTAATCTTTACTCCTTGTCATTATTAGAGCTTCATTCAGTTGCTTCGAGACTGACAACATTAGCACTTGGGATGGGGAAGCATTTTCGCTAGCAACCAGCTTTGTTCCTAGGTTTGGAAACGGATCAGTCAGTACAGCCGAGGTTTTCGAACTTTTGAAAGATTTTCTAAGTTCTTCTTTATATGGACAATCTCTGGTCCAGTGATCCTCATCACATATATGACATGGATTTTTTGGTTTCCCATTCCCAAAAGGGTTCGCAGAAGATTTTCTAGGAGACGAGTCCTCCTGGTTTTTCTTCTTCCCTTGTTTTTTCTTCTTGCCTCCTAATTGCTTGGGTTCTTTGCCTTTGTTTGTTGACACGACATTTACTTCCGAGGCTAGAAGTTCCTCATTTGCATCTTGACTCGAAACTGTGCGGGCATTTTTCGATGTAGCCTTCGCAGTTTTAGTGCTTGTCATACCTATCACACCATCGCCAGCATGAGAGTCTTTGTTTGACTTAGGAGGCGGAGGAACGGAGAATTCTGGTCTAGGAGCGTCAAGGATTTTATCATAGAGCGTGCCAGACTGAGTATAGATCAAGTCTATATATTGTGCACGAGCAATAACTTCCTCTTCAGTGACGACTCCTCCCTTTGCCACATCTTCTGTAATAGTAGGTAACAACGACTTAATAAACCATTCAACCAATAGCTGATCAGGAACATATGTTTTTACCATTCTACGATGACGTCGCCACTCATGAATATGATCGGATATGTGAGTGGTTGTCATTTGTTTGAAATTGGTAAGTAGCTCAGTTCCTGTTTCGTACCTCATAGGTAACTGAAAATGGGTTAAAAAGGTTGTGGCTAGGGTACTGAAGTTATCAAATGAAGCTCTAGGCAGTTCGATATACCACTTTGCTGCTGGACCAGTTAACGTGCGTTGAAAGAGGCAAAGCCGAATCGAATCATCATTGAGAGTGTTTGATGAACATCATAAATGAAAGGTCATCACATGATCCAATGGGTCTTCGCCCGAATTTCCATTAAATTTAGGAATATCCGACGGAAGTTTATGTGGAATCATCGGCCACCAAGGGGCGTAGGCAATTGGATTTTTTGTTAGTCGACTCAGATCCGGTAACTCTAAAGTTGCCACAAAAGGCAACTGTTGATTCAGGCTTGGTTGAGCATACCCAGGATAAGACGGAATCATTTGAGCAGTCGGTCTTTGCATACCAACATAATTCATTTGATGCTGGTAACTTTGGTAAGGTTGATGGGCCTAACCATTATGATATGGTTGATACAGCTGCCAATTACTTGCAAATACTTGTTGCTCATATCCTTGGTAAGTCTGCTAGAATTGCGGTTGTTGGTATTGCACTAGCCATGGTTGTGAAGCCATGGACTGTTGTCCAGTACTGACTATTTGACCAAGATGGGGATTGGTGTTCCCCGTTTGAACCTGTGCCATTCCACTAGTTGGTGACTGTGGTTGTGTCGGAGGTACGAGAGATTGTTGTATTGAAACCTACGAAACTTGAGGTTGGCATACAACTGGTGACGCTTGTACTTACGATACTGCCACAATAGCCAGCGTAGTGGGGATGTTTGTCATAGGTGAACTTTTTTGTATTGAGCATATAACTCTTGGTTGTTGAGACAGGATTGGTACCCATCCGCTAGTTGTGATTCCAGCATAACCCAAATTTTTTTGTGAACTCACGCATGGTTGTCCTTCCGAGGAAGATAATGAAAGGGTATACGGCCTCCATACGACGGTAATCCAGTACTCAAAGGAATAATTTTCCTTTGGGGACCAGTTTTCCCAAATTGACCTTGTGACGGATCAATTTGTCGAGACTCAACGTAAGAGATTCTAGATATAATTCCAAAAGAACAAACGGGAATAGTCCGTACTGTCGAAATAGTCCCTGGATGGACTCCGTCTAGCAAATGAAAGATGGTTGGGACAGATGGCACGCCGACAAACATTGTCGAAATAACAGAAGGAGCTTCCACTGTTGTTGTGTCGGGTGACACAGTCCTTGATGTTGACAGTTGTTCAGACATATTAAGCCTATCCAAAAGATTCCTCAGCGATTCTTCAGGAATTTCTAAGGGTGGATGAATATTTTCTGATGAAGAAGGATAGAGGGCGATCCCAGCTCCAAGGTGCGTTGGAGTGCTAGACGGAGGATCTTCCGCAATCTCTTCTATGGCAATCAATCCAGGAGGAAGAGGTAGACCGTCAGGTCCGTAAAATATTTCTGGTGTTGAAGAAGATGTAAGTTCTGCAGCAACAGACAGTTGGGGAGTAACACCTTCCGAATCGGCTGTAGATGGAGCCGGTTCAGGAATAGAAGTGTTAACCGTCCCACTAGGATCAGTTGTAATATTCTTTTGTTGTTGCAGAATTTCTTTTCTGTAGAGGCAGGGATACCAGAAATGTTTCAGAGTAACTAGAGCCTCTGAGGATGTTGGAGTGCTTGCTCCAACCAACCTAGGGGACTTTGATCCAGTTAAATGAGTTCGCTTCGTCTGGAATGGTTTCACTTCCAGAGTCAATGACGGTTGACTCGTAAGTCTCCGCAAACAACGGGGTTTTGGTTGAATTTCTTCCACTATTGCGGATTACTTGATAAACTCAAAATAAAAAGGGAAAAAATGTTTTTCGAATTAAATGAATTTTAGAATCTTTGATACAACTTGTTTTTTCAATTTTAAAGAGTCGAGAAAAAACAAAAGATGACTCTAGTCACCTTTGATTTTTATTGAGCCTGAAGTGACAAGCGCTTAGAGGACCTTTTACTTTAAGGAGTCTGAAAAGGATCAAAATGGACTTCTCTGGAGATCTAAGCAGAGAGGATTACCAAACCAATCGCGAAACTATAGAATACTTTTTACGGTACGACAGTCAATCTTCCTGAATGCTGTGTTCAGTGCATTGCGATTGATAGGGCGGTAGATACGGCTTCCTAAGGATAAAGGATTCAGCCTATTGTGGTCTCCCAATATATACTCGACGGTACGTGGGAGTACAAGTCCGTACTGGCACTTTCCGTCTCTGAGTGGAAGAATCACCCAACCAACACTGAAAACAACAGTTACCAGGTTTTACGACGTCGGAATACGTCTTTAGCCTAGACCTCTAGATGTTGTGCGTTAAGTTCCAAAGTGTTGTTAGATTCATTGAATTTATTTTAAGTTGATCTTGCTTAACAATTTTCCTTTCAATTTCACCACGTGTATGTAATTCCTAAAATGCAGTCTAAGATGATAAACAAATGTTTAATCTTCTTTCAGCAATGAAAATCCTAGCTACTAAGGGAAGAAAGTCAAGAATCTTTTCTTCACAGAGCACAGAGCACACGCTAAATGCACAGTCCTAAATCAAACCAAGCAATCAAAATGCAAATGCACATGCATGTGATTGTTTTTAGCCTTATTAATGTGAATGATGTTAAGAAAGCTATGTGCAAATCTCAATTACCTTTAAAGTGATAGTACTCAACAAAATTCTTTTTCAAAATGAAGTGAAAGCAAGAGAGGCACTTTGCAATTTTGAAATGAAAATTTCTTTTCGACACTTTAAAACTACTAATTCAAGTCCTATGCAATAGTAACTGTATAATCGACTATCCAAAACAATGGGATTGCTTTCTAAAACTGAAAACAACATCTATGACACTTTCAAATCTAGAGACGACAGTTCGACTATGCTACTTTTTTTTTCAAAAGAGAACTGAAAACGACGCACAATACATAAAAACATTTACAGTTCTTTGCACTAAGGAGGCGGAATAATGTAAGAGAAGGGGGTTTTCACAGAATTACACTAACTACAGACAGCAAAACTCCTGAATAGGACGGAAAACAGTGAGAAAAAACCACAGTCTGAGGGTAAAGTTAACCCTCCCTGACCATCGCACTTGTTACATAGTGAAACCAGTATTCAGCGCACCTACTGCACTCAGGAAGTGCGATGCATATAGACTGCCTTGAAGGCAGGGTGCGATGGTACCAGTGCGAGACTTCAAACAGGTTTTCACTCACAGTTTGAAATCTAGTTCAGGTGTTTAGGCCGAGTAAGTAAAGATCAACGTATGTAAAACATAGGGGTGATCTAAAGAGGTTACTAGAGCCACCACTTAGGGAAATTAGATTGCTTGCAGATCTATTGTTTAATTCATAAAAAAAAACCCGGAGATAGACAGAAGCAGCGTTGATCTACTTTGCATTTGTATAACAAATGCAGTTCGAAGGCTAGCTGGCTGGACTTCAGGCTCCATCTGTAAGTTTATAAAAGAAACAAGGATAGATAAGCTAACAAGTAATCTATTCGCTCCCCAGTGGAGTCGCCATTTTGTTACTGGGAATAGTGTCCATTCGGATGCTGCTATTCCCACTAACATGGGTGGCTATCTTAGAAACAAACAAGTAAAGTCTACTATTGTTTTCTTTTATGGAAATAGATAAGAGGAGAACCAAGAAGACCAACCTGAGTCTTGCACTTGATTTCCTCTCCTTCTTGATAGAGCTTTGATGCTTCTTCTTCGTTTGCCCAGGTTCAAAGAGACCCTGTGGAATCACAACAACACACTACTATTGAAGAAACAAGGGTCTATATCTATAAATAACACAGGATCAGATGTATGTTAACCATATAAATGTGTATATAAAAAAGTACACAAGAATATGGAAGAAAACAAGAATAGCTTTATTAAGATGAAAAGTAGTAAGAGGATGACAACCATATGCTCTGACCCAGCATCATCCTCCAGCTAGGAAGCCCTTCTTCACCTCAAGCAAAGCTTAGATCACCGAACACTATGAATGTACACCAGAAAACCAACAAAACTTCTCTATAAGATACAAAATTCCAGCCTCTAGATCTTTGTGATGAGGGATCCATATATAGATTATTACAGAGAGGTGAGTCATCTTCTGGGATCTTGATTAGTGTCCTCTCTCTGATAGTTCCTGCTTCCACTTGAGAATGATGACCTCTTACTCATCCCTGGTCGAAAATAGAGAGGTAAGTGTCAGAGGGGAAGCTTCTAGAAGATTCCATTATCTTCCACCTTGCATTTTGTCCCTGCCATTTGTCCATTCCCGACCATCGCACCCTACAGAGGAGCAAATCAGTATGCATCACATCTTGTACACTAGGAAGGTGATATGCATCACACCCTCTGCATTGAGCTTTTAGTATGGTCCAACTTTGACCATTTATGAGCAGTTTTGAGTGGAGAACTTCTAGGAGATGATGTAATTAGTTGACCTTGTTCCTTTAGGCAGTGAAGCAACACTTTTAGGGACTTAGCAGCCCTTAGTTTATGGACATTTATGATTGGGGTTGAAGTGCCCAAAAATGTCTATAACAGGTGGTCGATGAGATCATCCACTACAGGGACTGGATCTTCTTGACTGAGGGATCCTAGCTCAAGAAGAAGATACTTCAGGGATCACATTATTCACCATTGGCCGGCCATCAAGGGTTTAAGAAAACCTATAGAGCCATTAGAGAGAGGTTCTCATGGAAGGGCCTCAAGGAGGACGTACTCTAGCATATCTGGGAGTGTGATATTTTCTAGAGGAACAAGGGGGAGATGAGCCATCCCGCAGGATTATTGCAGCCTCTTCCCATTCCGGAGGGGAAATGGGAGTGTATTTTGATGGACTTCATCACAGGGTTGCCCATGGTACAGGGCAAGGATTGTATCTTTGTCGTCATTGATCGACTGACAAATTACGCACATTTTTTCGCCATATCCGCACACTACACAGCAACATAGGTGGTTGAGTTGTTCTTCAGAGAGGTCTTCAGGCTACATGGTCTTCCTAAGACCATCGTCAGTGATAGGGACAACCATTTCCTGGGTGGGTTTTGGTAGGAGCTTTTCTAGTTGGTGGGGACAGATTTGACACCGAGTACCAATTATCACCCACAGACGAACGGGCAGATAGAGATAGTTAACAAGTGGCTGGAGGGCTACATGCATAACTATGTCAATGGGAAGCAACGAGCATGGCTAAAGTGGCTGCATCTGGGCGAGTACTACTATAACACTACCCATCACATGTCCATTGGTATGTCACCATTCTATGCTTTGTATGGATATCATCCTTTATCATTTGTTGATGTGATGTTTGGTGATAGCAAGGCTCTGAGAGCGAAGATTTGGATCCAAGAGAGTCAAGATATTCTCCGAGCTCTCAAGGATAATATGGCTACAACGCAGAACTAGCAGAAGCTGTATGCTGACAGGGGTCGGGTGGAGAGACAGTTTGAGGCAGGGGACTTGGTCTACCTACAATTGCAGCCATAGCGACAGTCGTCATTGAAGTAGAAGGGGGTTGAGAAGCTCAAGCCCCACTTTTATGGGCCATACAAGGTGATACGCAGGATTGGACAGGTTGCGTATGAGTTGGAGCTGCCCCAAGGCAGCAAGATTCATAACATTTTTCATGTGTCATGCCTGAAAAGGCATTGGGGCAGCAGGTGACAGTGACAGATGAGCTACTACCCATGGATGATGAGGGGCATTTAGTGTTGCAGCAAGAGGCTATTATTGATACCAGGGAGAGGCAGCTGCAGAGCAGGACGGTTAGGGAATTCTTGGTGAGGTGGAAGAATTTACCAGATGAGGATGCCACTTGGGAGAGTGAGAAAATTTTGCAGCATCCATCACTTCAGTTGCTTGAGGACAAGCAACATTTTGTCGGGGGAGACTATAATATTCCTAATTACCCATGGCTAATTGGAATATTTGATTTTGCTCAATTTTTCCTTCTATAGTTATTTATAAATAAAAAAGAGAGAAAAGGGGGATATAACTCACTTTTGAATAAAGTCACTCCCTAGTAGCACAATGTTGTAACTTAAAAGTGGAGTCAAGGGGGCCGAAGGACCACGTAGAGAAGGGTCCCACATAGACACTTGGAGGGACTGCGCAGATGGAGAGGAGCACGTGGCAAGATAAAGGTTACGTTGGAGGAGGTGGGCCTTAGGGTTGAGAGAGGCCAATGCTATAAAGGAGAGAGGAGCCTCCTCATTTTTCCATTCGATTATGTTGCATTTGAGCTAGTCGCTTCGACTTAGAGTACGCTGGCTATTTAGACTATCTGTAGCACTATTTAGTGCATCGAGTGTCTTTGTTCGGAGATCTCACCCTTAGCCCCGGGGGACTTCGAGTGCCTCCTCGGGCAAGATAGTTTTCAGCAGTCTTTTGCATGAGGATCGATTTTTGGAGTTGAGGAGGCGCTAAGCATCTTGATGACTGCACAGTCTTGAGAGAGCATGATGCAGTCTTTCTGGGTAGGAGTTCTGGATTGGGGTTTTGTGGAGGATTTGAGCTAGGAGATTGAGCAGGGGATCAACCCTTGCATCTTGGAGGATTTTGGTAGAGTTTCAGGTATAGTTTTGAGGATTCTCTTCAGTAGCAGTGCAAAGCCTTGAGGGATAACATAGATCCCCAAGGGGGTGATTTTCGGGGGTCAGCCATTGTAGAAAAGCTTTCTAGGCTTTTCTGGGTTTATTGAGCAGAGACTGATTCTAGAGTTTCAACATTTTTCGAGGAGGGGAACAACCCCAAATCCTCACTTGATTCCAGCAGTAGCAACAACACAACAGTTCTCTAGTAGCTTGGATGCAGTTCAGAGAGAGGCAATTTCCTTACCATTCTAGGTGTATTTCTTCACTTGCCTTGTGCAAGTCCAGGTGCCATCTTTCTGATAACCTCTTGTACTTTATCCATTACTCATAATAATAAAATGGCTTAGCATTTCTCTTTGCATTTCTTGAGTATCTGCTTATATTTCATGTATACATTATTGTATGTTACACTACTGTTATTTTTATCTCTTTAAGCTTCCCAACTACTATACCACTTGTGTGTTTTTCTCCTATATTGGTTGGAGTTTGCTTGGGTTTGAGGGATATCCCTGAAAGGGGATATTACAATTTCATATATTTACCTGTAACTGTTAAATGGATGGATGCAAGACCTAACTGATGATGTAGCAGTTCAATGGAGAATGATGTGATCCTTCTAGTTATGTTTCACAACTTGTTTTAGTGATTTATGCTTTGTCTTGTATCCTAGACCTATAGGTTGCATTGATGCCAAGTGTTTGAGAGAATGTTAGTCCCAGTTGGGGAGGTTCAAGCCTAGTCCTGAGGGTGATTTTTGATTGATCAACGTTGTTATTATGTTTTTAATGAATTCTGGAAGTTACAACAAGTTCTCGACGGAGGCCAAGATTTTGGGCTAGAAAAGTGGCTTAAATCTTAGGGTCGTTGGCACAAAATTGGCAATTTGGTCCAGAGTCGCTGGTAGGCAGGCCTATGAGAGCGATTTTAGGTTGTTGGCCATTCTGTTTCCCATATAGCATGAGAGAGACTATGGGCTAAGAGCCACAAAATAGAAGTGGGACCCATGGATAGGCTGTCTAAGTGGCTGCCTTATCTCTTAAGGGTTCCATTGAAGATGTTATATGATTATATGTGATGTTCCATCAATTCCACTTCCTTAAAGTGACATAGGAGGTCAAATTTGATTGTAGTAGAATCTTTCCCATGTTTACCTTGGTTGGCATGGTTACTTTGGGTACACATGGGAGGGGGTGATACAAATTTGTATCAGAGCATGGTTACGCTCTCTTTGGGTCATATCTAGTGCTACAAATATGGGTGAATGTGCTGGTCATGCATGCATGTGATTTGCATTTCTGGCTCTTACACTTGCTTTCCATGTGCTTGATCCACTACATCATATTAATCATGGTAGTAGTAAGGTTATCATGAGGAACTTGATGTTGATTTTATGGAATGCATCATCATGGGTATATGACTGTTTATACAATTATATGTAGCTTGATTACATCCCTATATGTTGAGTTGCATTCTTGGTTATTTCATTACATACAACAGTTTTGTAGGTTGATTAGAATAATTGATCACTTATGCTCGACTACATGCGGTTATGTGTATGTGTAGTGGATTAGGCATTGCTTATGCAAGTGGATAGTGGCATGAGGCAATGTGTATACTAGAGTATTGGTTATTTTCATGCATGATGTCATAGAATGCATTGTTGATATGGCCTTGCATTGATGATTGGACTGATGAGCACCAGTATTGAAGCAAGAATGTTGCAACTCCTAGGGCTACCAACTTTACTTTATCAACCCGGGGTTCATACAAACTTGGAGGTGACAGTGATGTATACACAAGTAAATGTGATGGGTCTGCTCTTTGTCACTGCTAAGCTGGCGATAAACCACTAAGGTTTTTCAAACCAAATTTTTATGGATTTAGAAGAAGCTTGATTACCAATGAGGAAAAGAGAAATCTACACTAAGGGAAACCTTGTCTAGTGCATTGAAGAAAAAGACTGAAATCAAATGCTAAAACACACCATTTTTATAACTAGCTACTAAGAGGCTTTGCTTCCAAAGAGTGCCAAGTTAGCATGTATGCAGTCGTACTGTCCTATGCATGCAAATTGAAACATCAAACATTCTACTGTTGTACATGTAAATGACCAAAATAACTTTCTTTTCATCTTTTTTGTGTGAAAGTGTGAAAGCTAACCTCTTTTGGTGATGTGGCAGGGGGCTTAAGGATGATGGTGAATGGTCAAAAGGATTGGGAGACAAGTAGGGGTCCTCTTCTAGCTTCCTAATGGCCTTTTCAACAATTCAGCTGCAAAACAAGCCACTACAAGTCAACCTATAGGATGTCCTAATGCATTCTACAGGATGTCCTGAATTCCTACAAGATCTCCTGTATTCCTACAGGATACAGCCAAGAGAAAAAGGAGGGATGTGTAAGGTGATGGAAGGCTTAGGGAAGGTGTTTGGTGGATGGAATGAGGTAATGGAGTGCCTAGGACTACTTCAGAACTCAAAACCAAAGTTGGGAGATGGTTGGATTTGCTCAACAAGCTTGGAGAAGTACTCTTGTGAAATGATGAAATTGGTGAGGGTTTTGGTGAAAGAAAGGAATGATCATGAATGGATGAAGTTGGGATGAGGTTGTTGATCATGAAATCTCTATGTACTGCTAAAAATCCTCCACTACATCAAACATTGACATTGATACATAAATCATACAAACAAGAAGGATTTCAATTAATTAAGGAAAACATAATTTCATGAGCTAGCTTCCTACTTCATGCATGAGGGGAAAAATTTCAAAACAAGATGAAACCTTAATGGGATATGAAGTAAAATTGAAGATAGAATAACTGATAAATAAATCATATTCTTGGAAACTAATCAATGCTAGCCTAAGTATAGAAAACCCAAAAGTCCATGAGAAACTAGAATTCTGTCTTTTTGGGGCTGCATAGGGGTTCTTTCCTCAAACCATGATCCCTGAAGGAAGGAATGAGGCCAATTACACCTACTGAGATATTTTTGATGTTCCTTTATCTCTTCTAATCTACTATTGAAGTAAAGCATAAATGGAAGCAAACTAATCGAATCCACAACTACTTGCAATGAAATAATGCTAAAGACAATTCAACTATGAAGTCAACTAAGAATACAAATACAAGAAGAGGAGAATTTTCTGCTAGGGTTAGGCCCTAGCCCAATAGATTCATCCCTCTGAGTCAACTCAGTGTTGGATCAGGGAAATACTCATTTTCATTATTAAAACAAAAAATTACATAACAATGTCTTCCACAAGTCTTGAACTCAAAAAATGACTAGTGTTTTTAAAGAAAAAAGTTGAATCCTAATGAGGCTTTAGGCCTTCTTATTTATAAAACTAAATTCTCCAGCTACTTCCTTAAATCTAGGGAGGCTTGACACCCAAACTTGAGATAAACTAGTTCTTTGACTGCCACTTGCTCGATTGCCTTTTGATCTCCATGACTTGGCTGCTTGTACTTTGAGCTAGTGTGATTTATGGAGGAATATTCAAATGAGTGAGGGTAAATGAAGAGGATCTACCTCCTACAATCTATCCTCCTTGTCTCATTCGAGATTCAGCCCTTAATTAGCCAAAATATCCATGATTTTCTCTAAAAACCTGCAATCAATGCATATTAGTCCACTGGGCATAGTATCTCACTTTGAATCATCTCATTAAGTAAAATACAATCAAAATATGTAATAAATTATGAGAAGAGTCGATTTGAATAATCTAGGAGGTGGATTAAGGTCCATATAGTTACCCAATGATGAGGCTCATCGTCACCCCCCTACTGAAAGTGTTTCTCATCCTCTGAGCAACTCAATCAATATCCATGTCCTTTATTACTCTAGTGGCCTCCCTGACATCCCATGCTTCTGTTGTAATTTCCTCTTCCTATGCATAGAATCCCGCCTTCTTTTCTATCTCCTCCTAGTTCTTTCTTTCTTCCTCTTCCTTCCTTCCTTCCAACATTCCTAAGAGCAGTGGTGGACTGAGTTTCAAGCCAATCCAATTGACTTCAATTCTTTGGAGAGCTTGATTGTACATGGACATCCTATTCAGTGATTCTCTCATTCTCTAAGGAGAATGGTACTCTCTGATTTTCAAGATGTAGGGTAGAGTGTTGCATCTCCTTTGGCAAGCTTGCATGCTGTCATCCCTAACAGCCTAAACATGCCCTCAAATTGTGTGGTTTCTTGCTCTTGGGTAGCAAGGTACCTAGATGAAAGTTGAGGGTCATTTGCAATCAAGTTATGGGTGTTGATTATAGCCATTAAATTTGACTACTCATCTCTTATCATGAGAGGTTTTGTTTCTTCCCTTGCCATTATTTTCTTCATTTCTACAACATTTGCTTCCTCATGGTTCATCCATGATGTCAAATCCATCAAGTGTAAGTCCCCTCCACACATTTAGATCTGTTAAGGCTAAGTTATGTAGGTAGAACTCAAACATTTTAGACCTATCCTCCAATGTTCTTTGATCACAAATATCAATGAATTGTCTATAATATTGGAATGGCATAGTGCCTCCTTGTGCTAAATTCTTGATTTGGAACTGCAACCACTGTTCCTTAGGATACAATGAATAGGACTTAGCTGGCATCTTGCATTGGATTGCCTCTAAGGATAGACTGGAAATGGATTCCAATTCATTCTCTCTCTCTTGTAGTTGTCCTCTTAACCATGCATTTTCTACCTCCAACTAAGCTTTCATCATTGTCTCTCTGTCCCTCAAGCTGCTCAGTTCTCTGCCCATCTCCCTTACTTTCTCCTCCATGTGACCTATGTCCTCCACTCCTTTGGATTTTGGAATTTGCATCCATCTATGTGTTCTTTCCCTTATTTCTCAATCTCAAAGTATAATGGAATGGAAAATTTCTATGGAATGACCCTTACCCCTTCAATAAACCTGTAGTAAGAGTCAAGGTTAGGTTGAGGACTAGGTTCCCTCAACTCTTGATCTGAATTGGATCCATGAAAAATAATCAAGATGCCATGACTGTATCAAAATAGGATTGACTTCAAATTGGGAACAAAGAGTGATTAGGAAGACCTCTGATAGTGGTAGTTTGCAGCCAGTGAGGAACGACGAGGACCTCGGTCAAAGTGTGCTAATTGAGGCCCGTGGAGATTGCGCAAGAGGCAAAACTGGCACTTGGGAAGCTCGGATCAAGAAACAGAGGGCATTTTTTATTAGCGCTAATCACGCATCGCTGGGCAAAACCCCTCGAAAAGGAAAGAGCCTCGAAGCGCTTACTCACATGGAAGCTGGGAAATCGTGGGGAAAGCGCTAAGGTGAAAGGCGCGACCCGTGCTCCAAAACCAGTGGTATATCGAGGGCACCCTTGGGCAATAAGTGGATATGGAGAAAAACAAGTGATTCCATTCAGCACCCTATGCATGGCGAGGAGATGAGAGAGAAAACCACTACTCATCGCGCACTAACAATCAAGCAGGTCAACCGCGTGAAATGAGCGAATGGCGTAGGATCTGGAGGCCCCAAATCTGATTGTGGAGATCGTTCCCGATGGAGAAACCAGATTTGACAGGGGATTAAGCCGTGACACATTAGAGTTTGAGGTCCGATTTGATCACTGAGTTGGCGGGTGACTCATTGCATAACGTAACCGAAAAAACCAAAATGTTGAGGAAGAGTTGGCATAGTTCGTGAGAGGACAAGTGGCCACTCCTTGTGAGTTGTTGACGATGACGCAGAGACAGGGAACTCCAAGCGAGCAACAACAGGTGATCCAACGGGGGTAGAAGAGGAATTGAACAGTCACAAGACAAATTGGTTTTAAGCCATGAACAAACAAAACAGAAGACACTGAGAGGAGAAGAGAGTGAAGACAGAAAAAAGAAGAGACAATGAAGCAAGAAGTAGAAAGATAGAGGGCTGAGATGACCTGCAGCCTAAGGCAACATCGAGCAGATGCTTGAGAGGTTCAAGCAATCCCTGAGAGGATCTATCGGGAATTTAGCATCACATTAGGCTCCTCCCATTAAAGACCAGGAGAGGTCAAGACTTGGAGAGGAAAAGAGTCTGTGCACTCTAGTGGCTTGGGGAATCCAAGAACCACCCTACCAAGCATCATTTCTGTTTCAAGAGACTCAAGTTGAGCTCCTCATTGTAAATCTCTACTTTAAACACACAATAAAAGAAGACCACCATTGAAAGTTGGACCGAAGACGTAGCCCTGGAGAATAGGGTGAACTCCTTATTAAATCTGTTGTGTTCTTGCATTTTCTTACTGTGTTCCTCTTATTGTTTTCCATTCTTCCAATGTCTGTGTATTTTGCAGTCTGATCAGCTTGTTGCCTAAAATAACATAGACACACACTAGCACATGAGTCTGTAATACCTTCATTCAATAATTCTTTAACTGAGATCACTCAAGAGTGATTTTCAGATCAAGTGGTATCAGAGCTCTAGGCTATCAAGGTTATACAAACTTGTGTTGGTTTAGTTGTTGAATGCTCACTAGATCAAAGCTCAAATTAGGAGAGGGAGAGTTGGTCGAAACTAATCCTGAAATTGGGAGAGTCTATCCTCGGAAGACAATGTCAAAGGAAGGTTCTATGGGGTCGGACCCTCAATTCATAGAAAATTTCCTAGCCATAAAGTCCATGGTAGAAGAAATGTATAGGGACTTTAGAAAACATAAGGATGAAGATTCATCAGGCTCTAAGCAAGACAAAGGAGAAGATGAGTCTCAGTTCCATGACCACTCCAAAGGAAAAGGGAAAGAGGAAATCTTTCTCACACCTCCTAACAGCCCTGAAAACAAAAAGAAAGCATCTTTTATCAAACTAGGTGTCAAATTTGATTTACCTATATATGATGGAGAGTTGGATGCAGAAAAGTTGGACAATTGGATTAGATAGATTGATGTGTATTGTAGAGCGAAGAATATTGAATCATACAAGAGAAATATTCATCTAGAAAGGCTACGCCTTGGAGGCACTGCCTTGGTTTGATGGGAAGGAAGAACCCAAGATGACATGAAAAGACATGGTAAAACTATCTCTGTCTAGAGTGAATTTGTTTCTGCAATCAAAAAGCAGTTCTATCCGTTGGCCTACATGAAATAAGCCATGATGAGTTGGCAAACTCTTCGACAGTTGAAAGGGCAAAGTGTGTGAGGGTACACTCAAGAATTTAGAAAGAGAGCATTGATCCTAGGAATCTCATTAGACTCACCAGTGACTCTGTTTAAGTAAATTGGTGGTCTACACAGCTACATGAGGCATACCACCCTCATGTTTAATCCCACTAGTATAGATGAAGTATATGTACAAGCTACTCATCTAGAAGCTAGAGGAAAGAATGGAAATCCAGAAGTTGGGGGATCATCCCAACCCATTGCAAGCAAGAATAAGGAGAAAAGAAAGCAAAAATGGAAAGCAAGGAAGGTTAACATTGCACAGAAAAGAAAAGCTTCACGCACTCACTGTAAAAAGGATGTGCATGATGATGAGCATTGTTTGATTCTGCATTCAGAGCTGAGACCTAAGAAGTTCGAGGGAAAGAAGAAGAAGAGTGATGTATCTATTCAGAAAGATTTGGTTTCAAACTCGGGAAATGAAACAACCATTGTAGCCACAGGTATAAGAGGTAAGAATTTCGAAGCATCTACTAGTAATTTTTCACAATCTACTATTAATGAAAAAAATGAGAGAAAAAGACATGAGCTTTTCCATATTCGATTTATTTCCAACCATCAAAAGATTGATACTTTGTTTGATATTGGCTCACAAGTAAATTTAATTTCTGAAGCAATTGTAAATAAATTGGGATTAGCAACTACACCTCATAAGAAACCATACCCATTAGGATGGTTGAATGATAAAGCACAACTACAAGTGACTAGACAGTGCAAACTCAAGTTTTCTTTTGGGTCAGAATTTGTAGATGAGGTTGAGTTAGATGTAATTCCTTTGGATATATGTGAAATTGTTTTAGGAAGTCCTTACTTGTATGATAGAAAGGCTATTTTCTATAGAGCTGAGAACAAGTATCTACTTGTTAAAGGTGGAAACAAATACTTTGTAAGAGCTCATAAGCTCAAGAATAATTATACTCTCATAAACTCAGGACAGATGAAAAGAATGATAAATTCATGCAAACAGTTCTTATTGATAGTTGTAAAGGAAAATAAACCTGATAAAACCAATGTATTAAGGGCTATAATGTTGATCAGCAAGCTAATATAGAAAATATTGTTTCAGAAAAGGATGTCTTGTTCCAAGAACCTAAGGGTATGCCACCCAAAAAGGGGATAGTACATGATACTATTTTGCAGTAAGATGTTCCATTGCCTAACGTTGGGATGTACAGGTTGTCTGCTTTAGAGAATGCTGAAATCAAGAAGCAGGTGTAGGAGTTGCTTGAGAAAGGGTTCATTAGGCCTAGCACATCACCATGTGGGTCACCAATCATTTTGGTGAGAAAGAAAGATGGCTCGTGGAGAATGTGCATTGACTACCGAGCACTGAATAAGATAACACTCAAAAATCGTTATCCCCTTCCTCGCATAGATGATCTTTTGGATCAACTGAAGGAAGATGTTTATTTCACCAAGCTGGATTTGCACAGTGGATATCATTAGGTCAGAGTTACAGAGCAAGATGCACGGAAGACTGCTTTCAAAACAAAGCAGGGATTGTATGAATGGCTGGTTATGCCTTTTGGCTTGACCAATGCTCTTGCTACTTTCATGAGATTAATGAATGATATACTCAGACATTTTCTTGATGATTTTGTTATTGTGTATCTGGATGACCTTTTGATTTTTAGTAAAACGTGGGAAGAACATTTAAGGCATGTTAAGCAGACATTAGAAGTTTTGAAAAGAGAAAAACTTTATGTTAAACTCTCCAAATGTGAATTTGGCAAAACCTCTCTAAATTATTTGGGTCATATAGTAGGGGAGGTGAATTGAAAATAGATCCCTCTAAAGTGGCAGTCATTGTAAACTGGGCTAAACCCAAGTCTGCTACAGAAGTGAGAAGCTTCTTAGGAGCAGCACAATATTGGAGGAAGTTCATTTCAAATTTTTCCTCAATTGCAACTCCCTTACATGCCTTGATAGGATTGAACAAGGTGTTTCAGTGGGGAGGCAAACAACAGAAAGCCTTCAACACCTTGAAAGAAAAGATTAGTACAACACCGGTACTAGCACTGCCAAATCTACAAAGACCCTTTGAGATCCAAACTGATGCCAGTGACTATGCCATGGGAGCAGTGTTGACACAGCATAGTAAACCCATATGTTATCATTCTGAGACCTTTAATCCTGCAGTAGTTAACTATCCTACATATGATAAAGAATTGTATGCATTAGTTCAGAGTGTGAAAAAGTGGAAACATTACTTAATGGGCAAAGAAACAATAATACATATTGATCATCAGCCACTTCAATATCTACACTCCCAAACTAAGTTGCAACAATCAAGACATTATAGATGGATGGGTTTTCTGCAACAGTTTCATTTTGTCATCAAATATAAAAAGGGCGTACATAACAAGGTTGCAGACATGTTATCTAGACCCGTTATAAATGCGTCTACCATACTCAAGAATAATTTTGTGTTGCATGAAAGCTACATAGAACAGTATGCTCAGGACATGGACTTTAAGGATGTATATGCAACTTTGAGTCAAGGCAAAAGAGTAGAAGAATTGGACTATCATGTGAAGGACCTACTCTTATATCATTGTGGGAAACTCTGCATTCCACAAACTCAGAGAGTAAAGATAATTAGGGAAGCACACACTTCTCTGGTATTAGGTCACTTTAGGGTAGGTAAAACAGTTGCACAGCTGCAAAGGTTTTGCTATTGGCCGAGAATGAGTGAGACAATTTCTAGATATGTAAAGGGATGTGCTATGTGTGCTAAAAGCAAGCCCAATAATAGAAAACTAGGCTTGTACACTCCATTGCCAGTTCATTCTCATGCTTGGGAAAGCATTTCGATGGATTTTGTTGGGGGAATGCCTAAATGTAGGAAAGGTCATGATTATCTATATGTTGTTGTGGATAGGTTCAACAAAATGTGTATTTTGATACCCTGTAGTAAACAAATTACAGTTGAACAAACTACAAAATTATTCTTTGAACATGTATGGGTTCATTTTGGATTACCCACTTCTATTATATCTGATCGAGACACCCGGTTTGTGGGAAGGTTTTGGTCTAGTCTGTGGGAACTAATGGAAACCACATTAAAGAAAAGCAGAACTTTTCATCCACAAATAGATGGTCAGATAGAAGTAGTTAATAGGACGGTGATCCAGTTACTAAGAGGATATTGCAGCAAACATCCTAAGCTTTGGGATGAGCACTTGTTCTATGTGCAGCATTCTTACAATATAGCCAAACACTCTTCTACATAGAAATATCCTTTCGAGACCTGTTTTGGTTTCATACCAAGGTCTCCCTTAGATTTTGCCTTTGGTAAAGATACCATGGTTGAAAGACACAGTGATGTGGACAAGGCAACTAGGTTCATCGAACAGATCTAGGAGATCCACCAGGCAGTACAGGAACAACTGGAAAAGAGCCAAGCCAAGTACAAGGCTAGGCATGATAAGCATCAGATGGAGCATAGTTTTCAAGTTGGAGACCAAGTCTGGCTATATATCAGCGAGGACAGAATGCAAGGTGAAGGTAAAAAGCTAAAACCTATCAGGTATGGACCCTTCAAGATACTTGAGATGATTGGTGAGAATGCTTTTCGCTTTGATCTGCTAGCTTACATGCACATCTACTCAGTCATAAGTGTAGATTGCTTGAGCTTGTTTGGAACTTCAATGATTGAGGACCTTGAAGAGCAGAGTCAATTACCTTATGTTGATGACCTGCTACCTGAATATCTTAATGAGTTACGGGAAGACACAATGCTGGACAGGAAGGTAAGGATGACGTGTAGTGGACAGGTGGAATACCTCAAGATTGGGCTTAAAGGTTCGAAGCCGAGCAGTGCGAAGTGGATTGAGATTGGACAAGTGAGACAGCAGTTTCCTCACTTAGTCATTGCTTGAAGAAAACCAACTTTTGGTGGTCCAAAAGCTTTTTAGTGGGAAGGCCATGATCCGAATCGGATCCATGAACGACTGTCAAAGAACCTTGACTATATCGGGATGAAACAAATCTCTATTGAAATCCAAAACAACATAAAAAACGCTCTGAACCAGTGGACATGGTAGTTTGCATGGAACGACGAGGACCTCAGTCAAAGCGTGCTGACCGAGGCCCATGGAGACTGCGCAGAAGGCCAAATTAGCCCCTAGGAGCCCCAGACTGGGAAAAGGAGCTTATTTTCGATGCATTAATCACGCATCGCTGGACAAACGAGGTCGAAATGGTGGAGCCTTAAGCCCTTGCTCACGTTGGGAGCGAGAGAACCGCGAGCGGAGAAAGAACAAGCGCTAAAGTACAAAGGCAGGACCTGCGCCCTGGAAACTGGCAGTTTTGATCGAGGCACCCTTGAAAAGGTAACATGTTTTGGAAAGGAGCGGAGCAATCCCATACATCGATCGACACGTGGCCACGGAGGAGAGAGAAAAACCACCATTGATCGCGCGTTATCGATCGAGCAAGTTAACCACGCTCAGTGTGCATATGATTTCGGATCTTGAGGAGCCCAGATCGGACGACTGAGATTGTGCCCAATAGAAAGAAGTAGAATAGATAGGGGATTAAGCCACTTTATAAAGGGATTTGGAATCTGATTGACCACCACATTGGAGAAAGAACGTATCCACGACATAACCGAAGAAATAAGCTGACTAGGAATGCTAGCACCAATTAGATGGGGACACGTGGCCACTTCCCGAGCATTCCTGCTGACGTCGAACAAGGAACTCCAAGTACAGCTGCAGGAGGCGAATCGACAGAGGCAGAAGAGGAACCAAATAGGCATAGGGATCGAATGGCTAAAGCCATGAATGGAGACAGTGGAATTCAGAGAAGAGTTGAGAGGTTTCCAAGCGACCAGGAGAGACAGTGAACAGTGAACCCTGAGAGGAGGACTGAACATAGAGAATAGTAAAACCAAGTAGAGGAGACATAGGGCCGAGCTTACCATAGGCAGTGTCGAGCACCAGAGGGCTTGAAGATTCAAGCCTTACCATAGAGGAATTTATCCGAACTGAGCATCGTAATTGGCTCTTTCCACAGTAGAGCAAGGCTCATAGAGTTGGTAGGAAGAAAAGGAGTCTGTGAGCTCTGAGTGGCTTGGGGAATCCAAGAACCACCCTGCCAATCACAATCGGCTTCAGGAGAACTCACATTGAGTCCCTGTATTGTAATTTCTTTGCTGCAAGACACAATAAAACAAGGCCACCACTGAAGTTGGACCGGAGACGTAGCCCTGGAGAATAGGGTGAACTCCTTATTAAAAGTTGTTAGTGTCTTTACGTTTCTTACTGTATTTATCTTCTTTCTTTCCACTTATTCTCTATGTATTGGCAATCTGATCGATACGTTGTTTCAATAACACAGAACACACATACCAGCACATGAGTCTGTAATACCTATGGTTTAATAAATATTTAACTGATGGCACTCATAGGGTGATTATCAGATCATTAGCCCACTGGTTCCTTTGCACCTTGCTCCAAAACCTTCTGGGCTTCTGCTAGTGGGATGACATCATGTTGACATCACACATGCCATGTGTCACTTCTAAAGTGGTCTATGTGTCTCCCAGAAATGGTCCATTCAGGTACCTAAAAACTCAAAAACTGCATGATATATGTCCCATTATCATCGGCCCCATGTCACTAGTGTTGACGTTATCTGCCACTTTCCCTTCTGTTAGAGGAGAGAGAAATGGTCCTCAAGACCTGATTTTTCATCATTTTCCTTCATTAAAATCTCTAAGGGTCCTATCCCTTTCTAACAATGTGCTAGTTTTCCTTGATGTTCTACTACCATGTTGCCTTGATGCTTCCATCCTGTGACTTCTCCTTTTTGTGCTCAATAAAACCTCAAGGGTACTCTCTTTGGGCCTATGTGTAATGAGGGCTCCACCACCAGCCAATTATAATTCTTCCTGCAACTACCAGGTCCACATCTACCCAGCACTTCCATCTCAAACCTTCACCTTCTCATCCCTTTAAAAAAATTTAAGTACACATGTTGGTATTATCTATAAATTAGGCTTCCCTATATTAAGGCCTGTTCTAATGAAAAGCTCTAGCTTACTACTCCGCTACTTTTTAGACTGTCCATGCAAGCTTGATGCTTATCATCCCAAGATTCCTCCTTTGCACCTTATTTGAACCTTACAGGGTCCATCCACTGAGCTTACATGTAAATATCGATCCACCATTGCCAATCAAAATATCATTATTGTTGCTCCACTTTCCTAGCTTTCTAGTAGCTCCACTCAAATGCTCCACCTTGTTTAGCCACATTGCCAAACAAAATTTCCATGGAAGGGTCATTTAACCCCTTTTAGCACTGCAAATTTGACACTGGGGCACCTCACTTTGACTAACAACTCCTAGTCGAGGAGGTCATTTGCAGACTTCAATGTATCGTTTGAAATCTCTTTCTAAGCACAATCCAACTATGCCATTTCCAAGAGCATGAGAGATAAAATGTTGAGATGAAAATTACTCCAAAGCATGGGAATCCCAACCATCATAGTAATAATATTATTGCTTCTCGAATAAGCCTACTACTATGATGATTCTCTACAAGAAACTGCAACAACCATGGGACTCCTCTGAGCTTGACACACCATGTTCATCAATGCTAGTCGCAATTGTCATCACAACTAGCCTAGTGAACATCAATGCCTACAAATATACTCCCACCAACGTCAATGATAATCTAGTTGACAACAATGCCAACGCACTTGTTGCCACTGGCCATCTAGAAAATGCCATCTTTCCAAAAATCTTCCCCTTTGGCATTAATGGAAACACCTCATCACTTCTCCACATTGATGGCTAGTTGTCATGATACTTCCACATTTATTCTTACATGAGCCACATATGGCTTTATCTCCTCTGCCTGAGTCATCACAACTTACTTTCCCCCTTTGAAATCAAGGGAAAAGGTCTATATGCTTCTAATTTTTCCCCTTCTTAATTACTGAATGAAGGTCATGTCGCTGATGTGCATTCTTCTTTGCAAAATTTTATTCTAAAGGGATAATATCCCTAATGAGGCACTTAAGGTTTACAATTAAAACTCATCTACAATTATCTAGGGTAAAAACACTTGAATATCAAGAGATTAGTAAAATATATCATTGTGTCTTCCTATATCTATGTTTTTTGGTCTAGGAACTAGACATATATGATATGCTTCCCCTAAAAATATACCGCCTCTTCTCTGAATGCCTCCATTTTTGGACACCATATAATTGTTTGTTGAATACTTTCTCTTCTAATGCATCTACTATAAAGATTAAAAAAAACTAATACCAATTAAAACTACTTATGGTATTGTTGCTTCATGAAAATACTAGCCGTTGTTGATGCATTCCAGCTTGCTCTTCACTGTTGCTTTTTCTGTTGCTGAGATTATGCTCACTTCTCATGAGCATGCTAAACTCTCTCCCCCAAGGTCATGCTACCACAAGTAGAGGATTTTTCTTAATAATACCAATTTCAACAAGAGGTTGAAAATAATTGGGCAATATACTAGGAAAACTCTTATAGCTCTTACTTAGAAAGAAATTCCCACTTGCAAAAACAAGTTACTCCATATGAACATAGACTACCAATTGACATAGAGATACCAATTGAAAGATAAGGGAAATTCATAGCTTGTACGAGTTGTGTTCATGAAAATAATAATTCTAGGCATAATCAAATTCACAATATTAAACGAAATAAGGGTATTTCACCCAAGATGCAAAACCTTTCATTTCTTGAGCAATCATCTCTTCCTTAGGCTAATAATTTTTTCCTGCTACTACTACCAAAGCAACTCCCCCTGAGTCAATGCTCTCTTTTATGATCTCTTCACATATGCCTTCTTACATCTACATGGAGACTAATCCTGTGGACCTAACTTAATTGTGGACCTCTTCTCATTCCACACTTCTATTGCATCTCATCCTTTTCTCATAGCATAAAGTGTTGTGAACTCCACCCTGAAACCATGTTGGTTGCACTTTTCTCTTTCATACAATGTTGATACTTTCAAAATAACCAATTTATTGTTTTGATCGACATGGGGACTCATTCATACCTTCAATGTTTAGATGAATAAATATATATAAGATTTATTATTCTTTCATATGGCTTATTTGACCAACATTGATGCCATTCTCTATCATCAATGAAGAGAAACAAATGATATACTCCCCCTAAGTAGAATGTCATCCTCTTTCTTCCACACTTTCATTGGCCAAGTCATAACAATAAAATTTCTTCCTAGCTTCTCCTTTTCCCATGTTTGTGCCTGTTCTTTGCTATGCATGTCTAGAGGGCACTCCTCTTTTCGTTCTTCTTTCTTCACCCCGATCCCCTTGCAACCTTTTTTCTTTGTTAGCAAGGGAGAAATAGTTGCATTGTTACTGCTCTTTCTTTCCTACAACTTATGCTAATCACAACTAATACTCATAGATGGGTCGATCATAGACATAAGAGGATCATTCTTCTTTCTTTCCTTCTAATTTATTTCTCCTCTTTTCAACTTTCTCCTTAGAGCATTGTAGACAAACTTGTATTCCTCTTCTCTAATGTTCCTTTTCCTCTTCAAATCTTGAGCTTCTAGATTTGTGTGCATCTTCTGAGGAGATAGCATTTTCTATCATATATGTAGTTTAATGCCTTATGCCCAAACTTGCCATAATTGTAGCATTCAATACGGATTAATAATGGGACAAAAGGATTGTTGTATCTGATAGGATTCTGTTCAAACCTACTATTGTTGCCAGCATGATTTCCCTACACATCTTATGCCATCTTGGCTAACTTACACACATCAAACTTTGTTTTCTTACATTCCATATAGATTCTATGGTTTTATTCCCATAATTTTTACAATAAAAACAATAACCATGAAAAGGATTTTGATAACATAAGTTACCTTTTCTTTGAAGGCTTTTCTGTTAACAAAAGAACTTATGTTGGTTCTTCATGTACCTTCCATGGTTGTTTGAATTTCTTCCTTGCACTCTTCCTTGATACTGCTTAGCTCTCTTATGTTTCTCTCCTCATTGTTGGTACTTAGCATTCTCTTGTTTCCTTTTACTTCTCTTGTTGTTGATGCCTCCCTTCAACATTTGTTTCCTTGTGTGGGATTTTAGGCTAGTTCTTAGTGTTCATAAGGTTTTGGATTTGTTGGGTGGTGGAATTCTAGGAACAAATGGATGGAGCAAGGCCTTCAAGCCATTGGGCTATGGATTCAATCAAAGGATAGCTTAACTGGACCAAATCACTAAAGGGAATGTTCACAGGGCAAGCTAGCAAAGTAAAAGGAAAATCTTCAGATTCAATGGATGAGATAGTCCTAACCAAGATGAAAGGGAAATTAACCATCCTTAGACCGGGATCAAGATGAAGAGAAAGAGGTGATCATGAGCAAAGGGAAACTAAGAATCCTTTACTATAGACTGAGGGGGAAACTACGAAATTAAGGGAGCAATTAAAAATTCCCTAACTAAAATAGTTTAGCAGAAAACATTAAGAAGGTAAACAGTCAAGACAGAGTGCATTAAAGCAAGTTTTGGAATATCATGCCTAGTTTACCATTCAGATTTCATAGAAAAATGTATGATTATTAATAAACATAAGGAAAAACAATAATACACATGAGAGAGAGAATACTTATTTAATTTCTTCTCTACACAAGAATCCTGTGAAATGTCTTTACTTTATTACTTGAACCAGCAAGCCAATCTAGTCTTGATACAATAGCACTTTAACTTGATAGGAAAATGTCTACAAAAATGTCTTTGAATCCACCCTAAATACTTCAAAATGTGAAGTATTTATAAAAAAATATTACAAAAAATCTCATAAAGTTTCAGAATTAAGCTACGAAATCAAAATATCTTCAAGCATGAAGATAGAGACAAATGGAAAACTGCATCATGTTGTCCCTCTTATTGTGGTAGTGTTGGTTGTTGCAGTTGAACTTTAGCCCTTTTAAGTTGGATGATATGTGTACACTGGAATCATCTTTGTCTTTAACCTTTGATTGATGCTCTTTAACCTGTTACTCTTTGATCCTGTTTACCTGTTTCATCTGGCTGCCATTCAGATTTACTGTGATAACTTGTAGTAAATCTGTCATTTTCTTCCACCATTCGTCTTCAAGTAACTTTACCTTGAGCATCCTTCTATATATCTCGTATGTCTCAGTGTATTTGGAAAATTTTGGTTTGATGAAAAATAGATGTTTCACCTCATGCTCTAGGAAGAATAGATTTTATAAAGTATCATATAATACTTTCCTCGTTGGCAATGCTTTGACCCCTGATGCGCTTGCCTATCCTTTGGACAATTTCTTTAATCCGTCAACATAGTCCAATTAGATCATCAGTTTGTAATCAATTACCATGGGACTGTGAAGGCCTTTATCCCTCAAAATTTTTAATTTTTTCATGAATCTGTTAATGCTAACCTGCATGTCATGGCATTTTTCCTCCAGGTTAAGCATAAGGTTTCTTTTAGAAAGAACCTTTTTGATTTTAATGATGGCTTCAGTTTTGTCCTTCACACCAAGCTCATTTAGTTCATGCATGTTCTTGTTGTTCAAGAATTTGATGAGTCGATCAACATCATTAGGCTGGTCTCCTGGGTCTTTCTTTACCTATTGTATTGCTTCAGTGGCCACTTTCACCAATTCTGTTTGCTCAAATATTACTTGAATTGATGGGCAAATATCATTGATAGAGTCAATGATATTGGCCTAGAGCATGTCCTTAGTCTTTCCTAGTGGCTTTTGCAAAGTTAAATCTTTTTCAAGGACCTTTATCTTCTCACCCATCCTTAGGGCTTTCTGTGCTTCTTCTTTTTGTTGTATTTGGGCAAGCTTGCAATCAGTTTCTAGGCTTTCCACTTTCTCCCTAAGTCTCTTAAGCTCTATTTCCTAGATGGAAATTTCCCCCATGTCTTTCACTAACTCTGCTATCTTTTCTATTGAGGTACATGTGGTTGTGGACTCAATTAGGACTAGCAGTGTTGTAGCAGGTGGAGCTGCTGGTGCTAAAGAAACTTACAATGTTGAAGGGACTATAGTTGTTAATGTGGGGATGGAATTTGTGGAAGTAGTGTCCATTTCACTCTGTTTGGATTGAATCAATGTGCCCAATTCTTTCTCTGTTTCTTTCAATTTGTCAGTTAGCTTTAGAACTAAGTCCATAAGCTCTTGTTGTCCTTTTTGTGTTTCTAGCACTTCTGTTGTTTGTGGATGATGCAATGGTTGAATTTTGAGTTGCTTCTTCAAAGAAGCTATGTGATTGTTCTTCTTTTTAATTAACCTTTCTCCAGCCTTAACATCTTTGGGATCATGTCCCAACTCTATGATTAATTCCTCCAAGGACTTGATCCTTGTATCTTTGACCTGTGAGGAGGCCTTCTCTAATTGAAAATGTGCTGATATAGTATTCAATGAATTCTATAACTGATGGCTTGTAATGGATTTTCTTGTCAAAGTGGAATATACCATTTCTCTTGTTTGTTTGTGCAACTCAATCTAGTCAATAGGATGGATATCCTTTTCCAGTACTTCAAAGTCTTCATTTTGATAATCTGCTGCTATTCTAGGCTGCTGAGTGGTGGGCTTCATGAAACTCATCTGCATTTTTCCCTCTTTCACATCAAAGGCTGACATAAGCCTTGTATGATTGGTGGGAGCCATCTTTAAGTATTGTGCATAGCTTTTGGCTTTTAGCTTTTTATTCTTGGCCTTTATTTCCTTGTACTTTTCTCTAATATCCTAATCTTTGTCAGCTAGCATCTTGAGTGAGAACACTTCCACACGTTTTTGTCTTTCCAACATCTGAGTATGTGATGTGGAAGGTTCTTGTGTTCCTCCAGAGAGAGTAGCATGTCTGCTCCAACTATTTCTTATGTGAATTCCTGCTTAGAGAAAGGATTTAACCTTTGTCTTTTGACATATGTTTGTGTGGTTGCTCTCTTGGATGTAGTGGCCTCCTCCCTATTCCTTTTAAGGGTTTTCTCCTCATTTAGAGGAGTATGCATAGCTAGGGGAGAACTCATATTGGGCTCTACTATGGTTTTTTGAGTCAGTTCCTCTAATATGTCTGGTTTCTCTAACTTTTCTTCTAGCTAGGACTCTTCTTCTCTATGTTGTTCACTATGTGCCTATGATTCTTCTTGTGATGGTGGCTCTCCCTGTGCTGGAGATTCTCCTTTCATATGCAAGAAAGAACATTCATCAAGACTTTTATCTAGATCAGTTATAGCATTTTCAATAGCAACTTTATTGCTATCTCTGTCCACTAGAGTATTCTCCACCCATTCCAACTGATTTGCATATTTCTCTATCTGAGGGATTCGGTGGTGAATGAAGGGATCCAGCTTGTCTTTCTATCTTCTATTGTAGATGAAGTCACAAGGATCATATTTCCACATGAAGTTTTGTTTTAGTTTGATTCTCTAAAGGATTTATTCTGCTTCTCCTCTAGCTTCTCTGCTATTGCATACAAAGGGGCCTAGTTGATCTTCAACTCTGAGTTGGGCCTTCTTTTTGGCTTTAACAAAATGTACCTCATCTGAGTTGATTATTTTCTTGTAGTACTCTAGAGAAAATAACCTCATTGGGAGGTATCTAAGAAGTTTATATGGGGCCAACTCACATCCATAAATCCTGATTTCTCTGTGATTTTGGTACAAGTACCAATCTCCCACTTTGTGTTGTTTTGACAACTATAGGATCCTCTTGATGTCTGAACTGATTCTTGGAGGAGGAATTCCTTGTAGCATGGTCACTACTGGATATAAAAAAAGATCAATGAAATTTGTATATGGATATGGGGAATCATGCTTATGTATTAAAGGAGTCCAAAAAATTACTAACCTAGGATGACCTTTAGTGTCGAGCTTTTGGAGAATGAATGGGAACTTGTCAGTTTGATAGTATAAGAAACGGTGGTAAAAAACTGAAGAATACTTAAACACTCTTTCATTATCCATTATAAAAAATTGTTCATGCATCCTATTAGATATGTACTTGGAATAATCATACATGACAGCAAGGGGCTGTCCTAGAGTAAAAATGGACATGAAGGCTAAAACGATTTCATCTATATACTCACCGGTGGTATATCCTAAAACACAAGAGGTCATTGCTACTATATCCTGACCAAATGTGGAAAATATGGTAGCCATATATTGAGGAGGTTCTGTTGGGACATGCTTTCCCTCCCTCATGAAGGTCTGAAGCATTTCAGCGATGTTGAAAGTGGTATGCTTGGGAAATTGATCTAGCAGGTCTCCAATGGAAATAGGGGTTAGATTTTGTCCTGGTTGCAATTGAAGCATTTCGCTGATGGATTCAATAGTGATGGTAAAGAGCACATCCTTTTTTGGAGACATCACTACTCTTTAACGAGAGTTGTAATTGGTATGGCAATAATGGACAATTTCAGGGAAGATATGCACCTCCAGGAACTGATACTTGGGAAAATTGGATTCCCAAAGCCCAATTTGGTGAACTTGGTTTAGGTATTGGTCCTTGTATCGGAAATATAGTTTAATAGGGGATTCACGGACACAAGTGTCCTTAATTTGGAAATATTTATCTGCCAGAGGGAGATGGTCTAAGTCTAGATGGGGAGTTGTAATTAGCTTGATATTCATGGAAATAGGGGTAGACATTCTTAGTTCTTGTGGCTTTAAGAATGGGGGACAGAACTTTTAGTTTCTTGAGAGTAATGGAGCTTTACAGTCAATTAGGGCAACTTCGTTCCAATACGGAGTAGTTTGGGGTCGCAGTTCAATCCTTTCACTTAATTTCTTAATTATTTCTAAGAAATAAAGTAACAAGTTCAGGAATGAGATAGGGTTTTCGGTGAATTTGGGTAAATTCCTGGGAATTCTGACTCTGAATGAGTCGACAGGTGACTATGCATGGTTGCAGAAGGTCTACGTGAACTGGAGGGTGGACTGGGAGTTCAATGGGTTCTACAAGTTGGTGGTTGGATGCAGGTTGGCAGTTGGACATTGTCAGTCACGTGCTTGGAGGTTTGTAACATTTGTTTCCACGATAAAACAAAAATAATGAGGCCTTTTGGTTTTATTAACAAATTCAATTATTTGGTGGGCGTATGGGAATAGTAGTACTTTTGGCTTTTCGTGGGATGACGTGATGCTTTGTCATTTAGTGGGAGGTGGTAAGCGGGTTTGTTTGGATTGCTTTTCTGGGTTGGATGTTTTTGGGGGGAGGCTGCCCGATCCCACTCATCGGGCACCACATTGCATAAGGGCCCAAAGTAAAACAACCCATATCGGGTAGGTAAAGTTCGGGTGTTGAGGACGCCCGATATGTTTAATAGCTATCGGATTAAGGGCAAGTGATCGCATGGTAATCCGGGTGGGGAGTTTGTATGAAGGGTAATGGATGGGCCCAATGGATGTTTGAGCATGGTGGGGTTTAAATAAATGATGGTTAAGGTGGGTCTAGGGCGTTGTGGGTGATTTTATTGGCGAAGGGTTTTGATTATTAATTAATCGCTAACCGATTAATTAACTCATCAATCGGGTTGTGATATTAATAAAAAGGATTTATTTATAAATATACGGGAAAGGGTTATTTTTCTTTTGGAATTAATATACATATTAAACATTAGAAATTAATATGATAATGGTGGAGAATGAAAAATAACTAAGTATAATGTATCTATTGCCTTTGTTTTCTTTTTGCACACATATATTATAACTAAGGCTAAAAGTATTTTTGGGTTTTTTGAGAAAAGGGGTCTTTTTCATGGGGGTGATAACTTTTCCTAGGATAACAAGATTTTATCCTTAGGAAAAGGGGTTTATTAGGGGAAAATGACTTTTCCTTAGGAAAATGGTGTTTTTCTTAGGAAAAGGGATTTGTTTGGGAATATGAGTGAATTGAAATGAGTGCATGTTTATGAGGGGGTTTTTAGTACTTAGGACATGTAAGTCATTGAGCTAAGGGTCCAGTCCCTCCAAAAGTTAGAGAAATTCTTTGAGCCCCTTTGACTTAAGATTTTGGGTACTTAAAACATTTTATTAGAAATTAGTTAAGTGAAAGTGCAGTGAATGAGGGAAGTTAATTAATTGTTGTTTTAGACTTGATGCATGTCCAATTTTCATCAATAGTTAGAACTTTGATGATTAAAGTGATCAATATGCTTTTATCTAACAATCATCACAATTCTGCAACCCTTCTTCTACTTACCCACCTACTCATCCTACCATTTTTACTTCTCTTTATTAGGGTGCACTTAAGCTGGGAAACCCTTATCAAAACAATTTTCTTTATTTTACAATATTAATCTAGCTAAGTCTAACCTTATTACATCCAGGGGCTCAGATTAAACAGTTGAGCTCCTTTTATTTACTCTACCTAATCTACTTATCTGCCAAGATTACATTGTTTGGTCCGATTTTATTCTCTATCTATAAGCATGAATTTGAAAGCATGAAATAGCCAAGTTTAAACATTTTGACTATCATGGATTGTGGCAAAGATTACAAGCTACACACAATCATTTATTCTACATAAAAGTAACTAGGAATGGTATTTTGACTTGCTAACTTTCATGGCCTTTTCTTTTCTTGGGGTTCATATTTTTGTTTTTTTTATCTTTTTTGACCTTTTTGTTCTTTTTGTCCTTTGATTTTTCTTTTAGGACATACCCTCTTTAAATTTTTTAATTTTTTGAATATGGAAGACATTCGCAGAAAAGCAAAGGTATGTACATATTATAGGTTTAATATTAGCCGTTCAAAAATTATGACTCCTATTGGTATAGGAACCTAACAGTGGCTCCACTTGGGGATGGCATTTGCTGGTGAAATGTGAAGAACTTGTAGATCAATGGCCTTCTAAATTGTTGTGATGTTCTTATGCAACTCTTTCCCTTTCACTTTCCTACCTTATTGCTATTTATGATAATAAAATATTTGAAGCTTAGGGCCTTCTCTTCAAGCTTCAACTCCAAAAATTCACTATCCAATGAAATCTAAACTTCTGAAAAATAGAATATGTACAAGTGATTAGTGAAATCAGTAACTAGGTTCTATGTAGTGTTTAAGCATTCAACCATTAACTGGTCCTCCTTCTGCTTCTATGCCATCCAATTCTCTAAGGAAAAAGAATTATTACCCCTAAAAGCGTATATGATGTATGAGCCTTTCCATAGAAAGTAAAACTTCACATTTTTACCTTTATCCTCTCTTCTTGAATCCCATTTCAAAACTTTATCTCCCAAGTAAAAATATTCTACCTTAGTCCTTTTGTCAAAAGCTTTCTTGATCCTTTCTTTCACTATTTGGGATCTGATATACACTTCTTCCCTGGTCTGTTGTAAGTGAATTGTCTGGTTGATCCTCCTTTGAATATCATTTGGCTAAACCTGCACCTCTTGGAGTAATTTCATCACTGGTGTTCCCAAGGCAGATGGGAAAACAACCTCCATTCCATAAACTAATTGATAAGGACTGATACCAATGGATTTCTTTGTGGTTAGCCTATCTTCCCACACGGCATTTACTAGCTTCTTGTTCCATGTTTTCTTATTATCCTTGAACAATTTCTTGATGATATTCAGTAAACTCTTGTTGGAGGAATTTGCTAGTCCATTCCCTTGAGGGTAATAAGTTGTATAGTGACCTAGTGTTATATGATACTTATTACAGAAATCAATCATTCTCTTAGATTTGAAATTTGTTGCATTGTTAGTGATGATTTTGGTGGGGTATCCGAATCTGGACAGAATGTTGGCCTCAAGGAAGTTTATTATGATAGTATCAATGGCTTTCCTTGATGGTATGGCTTCTATCCATTTGGTAAAGTAATCTGTAGTAGTGAGAGTCCATTTATGTTGGGCAAAGGAAGGTGGATGGATTTCACCAATGAAGTCAAGACCCCATTGTTGAAATGCTGCTTCAGCAGATATTGGCTTCAAAGGTAAGGGTAAAAGTTTTTTCTTTCCTTCAAAAATATGACATTTATGAAATGAGATTACAAATTTCTTTACATCAGAAAATAGAGTGGGTCAATAAAAACTAGCTCTTAGAATCTTGTCATCTATGGTTCTCTAGTAAAGATGTCCTCCATAGTCACCTGCATGAAACTCTTGTAAGACTTTGTCAAATTCTTCTTTTAATAAATAGTTAAGAAGGATACCTTCATGATTCCTCCAAAATAGAGCATTATCAATTATGAAAAACTTTACAGATTTCATTTTTAAGAACCTACTTTTAGTTCTGGATATTTCAGGAGGAGCTTGTAGATTTTGTAAAACATATATAATGTCACCATACCATGGTGATTCAATAAAGGCCTAGCTAATTGGTGGAGTCACCATCTCCTCTCCATTATCCATTTCTGCAATAAAATTTATGTCTAAGGCCTAAAAATTCAATTTAGCCATGAGCTTGGCTAAACCTTGCCCTTTGGTCAACTTTGTAGGTTTGATTTCTAGGTCATATTCTAATATAGTAGCTATCCACTTCCCTCTTTTTCCATCTGGACCATCCTGAGTTAGGATTTCTTTGACCAAAACATTGGGAACATAAGCTATTACATGAGAATATAAAATTAAACTCTGAAATATTTTATAGATTTAACTAAATAAAAAGCTTGCTTTTCCATTATATTATACTTTAAAGGGGCATCCCTCAGGGCTTTGCTAAAGAAGGCAATAGGTTTTTCAAAACCCTCATCATTCTTCTGCAGTAAGACCGCAGCAATTGTGTGTTCTGAGGTAAAAGAAAATATAATGAAATCCCTATCAAACTTTGGATTGGTAAAAACTATTGTTTGTGTTAAGGCTAGATTAATATCTTCAAAATACCTTTTAGCCTGAACTGTCCACTTAATAGTAGAATCGTTTTTCAACATGTTATTTAATAAGATAATTAGTTATGCTAAGTTAGAAATAAATCTTCTAAGAAAGTTCATTTCACCTAAAAAGGCTTGTAGTTCTCTGATGCTCCTAGGATGTTGTATTTGTAAGATGGTTTCAATTCTTGTAGGATCTATTCAGATACCATATTTAGAAATTATGTGGCCTAACAATTTTCCCTCTTCCAACCCAAATAAAGATTTTTTAGGATTCAAAGAAATTCCATACTTCCTACATTTGATGAAGACCTACCTTAGATGATCTAGGTGTTGTTTATCAAATTTTGAGAATACAGTGATATCATCTAAGTATATTACTAGGAAGTCATGGATTTTCGTAGCAAAAGCTATATCCATAGCTCTTTAAAAGGTGGATCCTACATTATTTAACCCAAAAGGCATCTTCACATACATGAATGTGCCCCATGGAGTAGTGAATGCAGTTTTAGCCTAGTCATTTGGGTGAACTAAAATCTGATTATAACCAGAAAACCCATCCAACAATGAGATTTTGGTTGAACCTACCACCCTCTATAATATGTGATCCATTTTGGGGAGAGGGTAGTTGTCCTTGAGTGAAACTTTATTGAGATTCCTAAGATCAACACACAGTATAATCTCACCAGTTTTTTTTATTGTGGCTGCCAAATTTGAAACCCAATCAGAGAATCTAATTGGTGTTATGATCTTGGGTTCATATATTATTTTTATTTCATTTTCAATAGAAGGCAATATAATGGGATTAATCCTTCTAAGATTCTATCTAAAAGGTTTCTAGTTTTATTTTAAGGGGATAGTGTGTTGTATTATGCTAGTTCCATAGGACTTGAGGTCCTCATAACTCCAAGCAAATACATCTTGGAATTCCTTTAACAGTTCAATGTATTTTACTTTTCTAGTAGGAGGTAAGGATTTTGAAAGTTTTATCAATTTAGGATCTTCCTCAGAGCCTATATTACACTCCTCTATGTTAGATTTTAAGGGTTCCATTTTTGGTTTGCTAGGGACATCATTTGAATCAAACAAGTCTTCCAAAGGAGTTAATCCTTTGGGAAAAAAATTGTCTTTGAGATTAATGATTTTAGAATCTTCGTTAATTATCTCATCAATTTCAACTTGCTTTAGGTTTTGAATATCTGATTTAGTAAACTTTGTGGGATGGAATCAATCCATATCTTCATCTTCTAATTTGTTAATTTCTATTTTATCTGTAAAATCAAGATCTAATGTTATGTCAGTATCTATGTTTCTATTTACAAATTCTTCCTCTAAAGTTAGAAAATTATTTATTTGTTGGTCATTAGTGAATACTTGCTAGTTGTTTAAGTTTTCAGGGATAATAGGTCTGTAGCTAACCTCAGCAGTGTACTGATGGTTAGGTTGAAACGGTAACTTACAAATGTTGTCAAACATTGCTAAACTATGAGCCTTCATATTATGTTTTCTTGGAATGACTACAAGCTTAGTTTCTAGAAAAGTATTCAATATTTGTACAACTATTCCTCTATAAAAACCTAGCCTATGATCTCTAGTCATATATACAACATTGATTTCTTTAATAACCAACTTAGAATCTCCCATAATAGAAACTCTTATGGCTCCTAACCTTTTAACCAATTTGAGACCTAAAAGAAGTGCTTCATACTTAGCCATGTTGTTCATGCATTTGAAGTTTAGCCTGTAAGAATGGCCCTCTATGTGATCCTTCTCTAAATTATAAATCCACACTCCTACTCCTACACCTAGTTTGTTCACTAACCCATCAAATTCAAGATGCCAAAGTATTTCATGTTCATAATTATTACTATCTGGGGGAACAAAATATTCTTTGATTAAGGCATCTTGATCATATTTTTTATCTAAAAGCTCTTCAATTTGGACATTTTAATTTTTTACTGCAATTGCAATTTCTTTTGTTTTTGAAGTAATTTTGCTTGAAGTATTTTCTTGGTTTGGTTCAACATTGTATAGAATGAAAGAATCGATGTCAGAATGCATGGAATATATAGGAAAGTTTTGAGGCCTCTCCTACCTACTCACTACATACTTCATCAAGGTCCCTCTGTATAGCTTCTTAGGATGTCCAAAGACTGAAATTGTGGTATATGACATGTCAAGTTGCAAAGATCCTTGGAGTTTAGCCCCCCATGATCTAGGCAACAACATGCCATATTTAGGTGGTATATTAGCAACAACTATGCCCACAAGAATAGTCTTAGTCGTCTATTGTACTAGGGAAACACAAAGGTCTTTGATCATCCCTAGGCACTTGACTTGAATCAAATGAAAACAGGTCCTTGTAAGGCCTAATGATATCTAAGTTCAATTTCTCCATAAAAGATTTAGGCATTAGATTGTGTGAAGCCCAAAATTCTACCATAGAATTGTGTAGGATTTTATCGTGAATGTTAAAGCTAATGTAAAAGGGTGGTATCCCTCCTTCCACTGGTTTTCCATTAACATTAGGACCGAAAATAAGCTCAAGTTGATCATCAAATAAGTTAACAGAGTCTTCATTATCAACAAAGTTTAAAGATTTTCTTATTTGATATTTTAAGTTTCTTTTTTAATTGGCTCTGTTAAGGGAACCAGGATTTTTAACTTGGCTACCTCTGCCCCCAAATTGAAAGGCAAAGGGGATTTCTCAGTTTGAGTATTTGGAACTTTAACAGTAGGGTTTGGAGTAGACTACTCTTATCTTTTGGTACTTGAAGTCTTTTTTGGTCGATTTACTAATATAATGTTTGGAGTTACTTCCACTATCTCCTTGTAGGGTATAGAGGTGGATGGTTGATTATCAGTGGGTTGGTCATTGGTTACATCTACAATAGTGGGACTAGGAGGGTTCTGATTTGGTCTAGAGAGGATTTGGAGAGTTTTTGTAACTGGAACTGCTTTTAACTTTCTTAGGTTGATTTGGGACTACTTTCTTGTTTTGGTGAGTAGTATCAGTGTTCTTTTTCTCCTAAAATTGTACTATTTGTGCAATTCAAAGATATCATAATCATATCCTTTCTTGTAATCGAATGATTCTCCTAATTGGATTTGCAACTGTTGAAGCATGTGCAATTCCTGATGAGCTTGAGTCAAAAGGACAGTTTCATCTTCATCTAACCCCATTAAGTTAATTTATGTGTCTTGTTTAGGGTCTTCTGAATGGGAAATTTCAGCGTAGCTTTCTTGAAAAGGTGGCCTATTATTCTGATCAGGTCCATTTTTTCCAATGTTTTGATTTTGATTCTTTCGGAAGTTTGGATTTCTCACTAGAGGTGCCTATTGATTATCCCAGTGAGGCTTTCATTCAATGTTCTCCATCCTATCCATTATTTTTTCCATTCCTTTGGCTAGGGCATCCATTTTAAGGTCAAAAGGTGAGGCTTCATCTTTCAAAGGTGCTCTCCTTTTGTTCCTAACCCTAGCTCATTTTTCTAGAAAATTAGATTCCACACTAACTGTTACACTCTCCATATCTTCTATAGTTAGAGGGATTCTCTCTCTAACTTGGAATGCCATATCAGTGTCAAAACCATCAAGAAACTTTATCAACACTAAGCCAAGTGGGGATCTAAGGTCATCAGGTTTTGGATTTGTTGGGTGGTGGGATTCTAGGAACACGTGGATGGAGCAAGGCCTTCAATCCATTGGGCTATGGATTCAATCAAAGGATAGCTTAATTGGACGAAATCACTAAAGGGAGTGTTCATAGGGCAGGCTAGCAAAGCAAAAGGAAAATATTTAGGTTCAATGGATAAGATAGTCTTAACCAGGGTTAAAGGGAAATGAAGAATCCTTAGACTAGGATCAAGAAGAAGAGTAGGAGGTGATCATGAGAAAATGGCAACTAAGAATCCTTTACTATAGACCAAGGGGGAAACTACGGAAGTAAGGGAGCAATTAAGAACTCCCTAACTAAGATAGTTTAGCAGAAAACATTAAGAAGGTAAACAGACAAGATAGAGTGCATTAGAACAAGTTCTGAAATATCATTCCTAGTTTACCATTCATATTTCATAGTAACACAATTGACTATTAATAAAAATAAGGAAAAACAATAATACACATGAGAGAAAGAATACTTATTTGATTTCCGCTTTACACAAGAATCCTGTGAAATGCCTTTACTTTATTCCTTGATCTAGAAAGCCAATCTAATCTTGATACAATAGCACTTTAACTTGATAGGAAAATGTCTACAGAAATGTCAGTGAATCCACCCTAAATACTTCAAAATGTGAAGTATTTATACAAATAAATTACAAAAGATCTCATAACAGTTTGAAAATTAATCTAGCAAATCAAAATATCTTCAAGCATGAAGATAGAGACAGATGGAAAACTGCATCATGTTGTCCCTCTTATTGTGGTAGTGCTGGCTCTTGCAGTTGAACTTGAGCCCTTTTAAGTTGGCTGGTATGGGTATGTTGGAATCATCTTTGTCTTTAACCTTTGACTGATACTCTTTAACCTGTTACTTTTTTATCCTATTTACCTGTTTCATCTAGCTGCCATTCAGATTTACTGTTGTAACTTATAGTAAATCTATCATTTTTTTCCACCATTCATCTTTAGGTAACTTTAGCTTGAGCATCCTTCTATATATCTTGTCTATCTCAATGTATTTGGAAAATTTTGGTTTGATGACAAAAAAATGTTTCACCTCATGCTCTAGGAAGAATAGATTTTCTAAAGTATCATATAATACTTTCCCTATTGGAAATGCTTTGAATCCCGATGTGCTTGCTTGTTCCTTGGACAATTTATTTGATCCATCAACATATTCCAATTGGATCATAAGTTTGTCATCAACTACCATGGGACTGTTAAGGCCTTTATCCCTCAAAATTTGTAATTTTATCATGAATATTTCAATGCCAACCTACATGTCATGGCATTTTTCCTCCAGGTTAAGCATAAGGTTTCTCTTAGAATGAACATTTTTGAATTTAATGATGGCTTCAGTTCTGTCCTCCACACCAATCTCATTTAGTTCATGCCTATTCTTTCTATTCAATAACTTGATGAGTCGATCAACATCCTTAGGCTAGTCTCTGAGGTCTTTCTTTACATGTTGTATTGCTTCGATGGCCACTTTCACCAATTCTGTTTGCTCAAATATTACTTGAATTGATGGACAAATATCATTGGCAGAGTCAATGATATTGGCCTAGAGCATATCCTTAGTCTGTCCTAGTCACTTTTGCAAAGTTAAATCTTTTCTAAGGACCTATATCTTCTCACCCATTCTTAGGGATTTCTGTGCTTCTTATTTCTGTTGTATTCGGGCAATCTCACAGTCAGTTTCTAGGCTTTCCACTTTCTCCCTAAGTCTCTTAAGCTTTGTTGCCTGGATGGAAATTTCTGCCATGGCTTTCACTAACTTTGTTGTCTTTTCTATTGAGGTACCTATGGTTGTGGACTCAGTTATGACTGGCAGTGCTGTAGCAAGTGGAGTTTTTGGTGCTAAAGAAACTTCCAATGTTGAAGGGACTACAGTTGTTACTATGGGAATGGCAGCAATGGAAGTAATGGCCATTTCACTCTATTTGGATTGAATCAATGTGTCCAATTCCTTCTTTGTTTCTTTCAATTGGTCATTTAGCTTTAGGGCCAAGTCCATAAGCTCTTCTTGTCCTTTTTGTGTTTCTAGGACTTTTTTTGTTTGTGGATGAAGCAATCGTGGAATTTTGAGTTGCTTCTTCAAAGCAGCTATGTCATCATTCTTCTTTTTTATTAACCTTTCTGTAGCCTAAACATCTTTGGGATCATGTCCCAACTCTATGATTAATTCCTCCAAGGACTTGATCCTTGTATCCTTGGCCTGTGAGGAGGCCTTCTCTAATTGAAACTATGCTGATATATTATTCAATTAATTCCATAACTGATGGGCTGCAATGACCTTGCTTTTCAGAGAGTAATATACCATTTCTCTTGTTTGTTTATGCAGGACAATCTAGTCAATAGGATGGATATCCTTTTCTAGTGCTTCGAAATCTACTTTTTTATAATCTAGTGCTATTCTAGGCTACTGAGTGGTGGGCTTCATGAAAGTCATCTACATTTTTCCCTCTTTCACATCAAAGGTTGACCTAAGCCTTGTTTGATTGGTTGGAGCCATCTTTAAGTATTGTTCATAGCTTTGGGCTTTTAGCTTTTCATTCTTGGCCTTTATTTCCGTGTGCTTTTCTCTGATATCCTGATCTTTGTCAGCTGGCATCATGAGTGAGGACACTTCCACACTTTTTTTTCTTTCCAACATCTGAGTGTGTGATGTGGAAGTTTCTTGTGTGCCTCAAGAGGGAGTAGCATGTCTGCTCCCTTCTGTTTCTATGCTTGTGGCTCCAACTGTTTCTTCTGTGAATTCTTGCTCAAAGAAAGGATTTATCCTTTGCCTTTTGACATATGTTTGTGTGGTTGCTCCGCCTGATGTAGTGGCCTCCTCCCTATTCCTTTTGAGGGTTTTCTCCTCATTTAGAGGAGTCTTCGTAGCTAGAGGAGTACTCATATTGGCTCTGGTATGCTTTTTTGAGTCAGTTCCTCTGATATGTCTGGTTGCTCTGACTTTTCGTGCACCTAGGACTCTTCTTCACTATGTTGTTCACTGTGTGGCTGTGATTCTTCTTGTGCTGGTGGCTCTCCCTGTGCTAGAGATTATCCTTGCATCTATATGAAAGAACCTTCATCAAGCCTTTTATCTAGATCAATTAGTTCATTTTCAACATCATCTCTAGTGATATCTCTGTCCACTAGAGTATTCTCCACCCATTCCAACTGATTTGCATATTTCTATATCTCAGGGATTCAGTGGTGAATGTAGGGAGCCAACTTGTTTTTCTATCTTCTATTGCAGATGAAGTCACAAGGATCATATTCCCACATGAAGATTTGTTTTAGTTTGAGTCTCTAAAGGATTTCTTCTACTGCTCTTCCAACTTCTCTGCTATTGCATACAAAGGGGCCTAGTAGATCTTTAACTCTAAGTTGGGCCTTATTTTTGGCTTTAACAAAATGTACCTCATCTGAGTTGGTTATCTTCCTGTAGTACTCTAGAGAAAATGACCTCATTGGGAGGTATCTAGATAGTTTATATGGGGCCAACTCACATCCATCAATCCTGATTTCTGTGTGATTTTGGTACAAGTACCAATCTCCCACTTTGTGTTGTTTTGACAGCTGTAGGATCTTCGTGATGTCTGAACTGATTCTTGGAGGAGGACTTCCTAGCAGCATGGTCACTACTAGATATATAAAAAGATCAATGAAATCTGTATATGGATATGGGGAATCATGCTTATGTATTAAAGGAGTCCAAAAAATTACTAATCTAGGATGACCTTTAGTGTCGAGCTTTTGGAGAATGAATGGGAACTTGTCAGTTTTATAGTATAAGAAAAGATGGTACAAAACTAAAGAATACTTAAACACTCTCTCATTATCCATTCTCAAAAATTGTTCATGGATCCTATCAGATATGTACTTAGCATAATCATACAGGATAGCAGGGGGCTGTCCTGGAGAAAAATTGACATGAAGGCTAAAATGATTTCATCTATATACTCACTAGTCGTATAGCTTAAAACACAACAGATCATTGCTACTATATCCTGACCAAATGGAGAAAATATGGTAGCCACATATGGAGGAGGTTCTGTTGGGACATGATTTCCCTCCCTGATGAAGGTCTAAAGAATTTCAACAATCTTGGCAGTGGTAAGCTTGGGAAATTGGTCTAACAGGTCTCCAATGGAAATAGGGGTCAAATTTTGTCCTGGTTTCAATTGAAGCATTTCATTGATGGATTCAAAAATGATGGTAAAGAGCATATCCTGGTTTGGAGACATCACTGCTCTTTGACTAGAGTTGTAATTGGTATGGAAATAATGGACAATTTTAGGGAAGATATGCACCTCCGGGAACTGGTACTTGGGCAAATTGGATTACCAAAGCCAAATTTGGTCAACTTCGTTTAGGTATTGGTCCCTGTATTGGCAATATAGTTTAATAGGGTATTCATGGACAACAGTATCCTTAATTTGGAAACCTTTATCTACTAGAGGGAGATGGTCTAAGTCTAGATGGGGAGTTGTAATTAGCCTGATATTCATGGCAATAGGGGCAGACATTCTTAGTTCTTGTGGATTTAAGAATGGGGGACAAAACTTTCAGTTTCTTGAGGGTAATAGAGTTTTTCAGTCGATAAGGGCAACTGGGTTCCAATACGGAGTAGTTTTGGGTTGCAGTGTAGTCCTTTTACTTAATTTTTTAATTATTTCTAAAAAATAAATTAACAAGTTCAGGAATGAGACAGGGGTTTTGGTGAATTTGGGTAAATACCAAGAATTCCTGGGACTTCTGGTTCCGAATGGGTTGACGGGAGACTATGCATGGTTGCAGAAGGTCTACATGAACTGGAGGGTGGACTAGGAGTTCAGTGGCTTCTGCAGGTTGGCGGTTCGAGGCAGGTTGGTGATGGGACATTGTCAGTCGCATGCATGGAGTTCTGGGACGTTTGTTTTCACGATAAAACTAAAATAATGAGGTTTTTTGGTTTTATTAACAGAGTTAACGATTTGGCAGGCATATGGGAATAGTAGTACATTTGGATTTTAGTAGGATGATGTGATGCTATGTTGTTTAGCAGGAGGTGGTAAGCGGGTTTGTTCGCATCGCTTTTGTGGGCTAGGTGGTTTTGGGGGGAGGCCACCCGATCCCACTCATCGGGTGCCACGTTGCATCGGGACCCAAAGGAAAATAACCCATATCGGGTGGGTAAAGTTCAGGTGTTTAGGCTGCCCGATATGTTTAATAATCGTTGGATTAAGGGGAGGCGATTGCACAGTGATCGGTGTGGGGAGTTTGTATAAAGGGTAATGGATGGGCCCGATGGATGTTTGAGCATGGTGGGGTTTAAATAAATGATGGTTTAAGGCAAGTTTAGGGCATGGGGGATGATTTTATTGGCAGAGGGTTTTGATTATTAATTAATCACTGACGAATTAATTAACTCATCACACGGGTCGTGGTATTAATAAAGTTTATGTTTCAAACTTTAGGGGGAGGGGTATTAATAAAAAGGATTTATTTATAAATATATGGGAACATGTTATTTTTCTTTGGGAATTAATATACATATTAAACATTAGAAATTAATATGATAATGGTGGAGAAGGAACAAGCGCTAAGTATAATGTATCTATTGCTTATGTTTGCTTTTTGCACACATATATTATGACTTAGGCTAAAAATATTTTTGGTTTTTTTGCGAAAAGGGGTATTTTTCATGGGGGTGATCACTTTTCCTAGGATAACAAGATTTTATCCTTAGAAAAAGGGGCTTATTAGGGGAAAATGACTTTACCTTACGAAAATGGTGTTTTTCTTAGGAAAAGGGATTTGTTTGGGAATATGAGTGAATTGAAGGGAGTGAATGTTTATGAGGGGATTTTTAGTACTTAGGACCTATAAGTCATTCGGCCGAGGGTCCAATCCCTCCAAAAGTCAAAGAAATTCTCTGAGCCCCTTTGGCTTAAGATTTTGGGTACTTAAGACTTTTTATTGGAAATTAGTTAAGTGAAAGTGCAATGAATGAGGGAAGTTGATTAATTTCCTTTGTAGACTTGATGCATGTTCAATTTTCATCCATACTTAGAAATTTGATGACGAAAGTGATCAATATGCTTTTATCTAACAATCATCACAATTCTACAACCTTTCTTCTACTTACCCACCTACTCATCTTACCATTTTTACTTCTCTTTATTAGGGTGGACTTAAGATGGAAAAACCTTATCAAAACATTTTTATTTCTTTTACAATAGTAATTTAACTAAGTCTAACCTTATTACATCCAAGGGATCAGATTAAACAGTTGAGCTCCTTTTATTTACTCTACTTAATCTACTTATCTGCCAAGAATACACTCTTTGGTCAGATTTTATTCTCTATCTACAAGCATGAAATTGAAAGCATGAAATAGCCAAGTTTAAACATTTTGACTATCATGGATTGTGGCAAAGATCACAAGCTGAACACAATCATTTATTCTGCATAAAAGTATCTAGGAGTGGCATTTTGACTTGCTCACTTTCATGATCGTTTCTTTTCTTAGGGTTCATATTTTTTTATCTTTTTTGACATTTTTATTCTTTTTGTCCTTTTATTTTTCTTTTAGGACATACCATCTTTACATTTTTAAATTTTTTAATATGGAAAACATTTGCAGAGAAGAAAAGGTATGTACATATTACAAGTTTAATCTTAGCCATTCAAAAAATATGACTCCTATTGGTATAGGAACCTAACGCCTTGGATCTTGGTTGTTCTTTGAGAGCTAAAAAAACCTTGATGAGAGCATATATTTGCCTAGCAAGTATCTCATTCAAGGCTTTTGTACTCTTGTCAAGCTTTTGATATTGAGATAGCTCTTTGCTTGCCCATTCCAGTTCATTTCTCAAGGAGACAACATTGACTGGTAGTATTTCAAAGTGAGTTTCTCTTTCATTTAGTTGAATTTTCAACATTCCATTCAGTCTCCTACCCTCTTATTGTTGAGTATTTAGTTCAATAATTATTTTACTCAACTTATCATTCTCAATCTCATATTCAAGTAACTGCTCCTTTTTTTTGAGATTATCCTCTGAAAGATCCTTGATCTATTTTAGAGAAGAGATCACCTTATTTATAGACTATATTCTTTCATCTAAATACTTTTCTTCACTACTAGAGGTGCTAGCTGAACCATTATAGAGATCTAATTTTCTCTTTATGTCCATGAAATCTTCCACAGGATTGAGGATTATTCCATCTTCATCACTATGATGGCTACTCCTATTCTTTACATGAGATATACTCTATTCTTCTTCTAAGGATCCCTCATTTTCTATTCTAGTAAGGTAGGACAATATACATCGCTACTAGATGCATTTCAATCTTCAAAACCTTCGCAAGAACATATAAAAGATAAATGACCTATCTTTCTACATTTATCACATGGAAATAACATACCTCCTAAGAAGCATGGCCTTTCTTCTAATTCTTGATCATCATCAACTTGAGAGATGAGTAGCAACTTCCTTAATTGCAGAAATATCTTCTATCTTTTGAGCATCTCTTCTCTAAGATGCCTTCATCCTTTTTCTCCTTATTTTCTTATCTCTAGTAGCAATTTCTCCATGTTCTGGTTCACTACTTGAGCAATAAGGTTATTTGGCCTTCTCTGGAGCCACATTGCTATCTCCTCCATACACACATTACAATATGTCCAACTTTTGCTTTGTTGACTCACACTTTCTTACTTTATTAGCATATGGGTTTGATATTCATTTCATGATTATCCTCTTGGATTTTGTGTTAAATTCATTCATCTATCCATATTCTAAAGAGAACCAAACATCTTCATTGATGATCATCAAACAGGCTCCCATTCTAATCCTCTAGAGATGATATTCTATTCCATTCAAAAATGGACCTCCCTCTAGTGATAGACAAACTTGATTAGCAAATTGTTTCCTTTTGATCTACCTTCAAGTGGTTAAGTTGTTCCTAAAGGAACCTTGCGCTGATACCAATTGTTGGAAATAATGTTAAATAATGAGAGGGAGGATGAATTAATATTTAGGTTAATTTTAACTTTTATGCTAATTTATATTATCATTCAAATTTGGAATTCATAGTATGAGAAGCCACTATCATAACATGTGGAACAAAGGAATGAATCAACACATAAACACACACACCAAGAGAAGTATACACATAAATACTGAGACTTAACATGGAAATCCTTAGAGAGAAAAACCATCGAAGCTTTGTTTTTATTATGATCTAAAATAAATTCTCCTACTCTATTTACATCATAATTATTTGTGAGCCACCACCCACAAGAAGCACTAAATCCCTCTGAATGTTTGCTAGCACTCACTATCAAGAGACACAACTCCCTTCTCTTGTAGAAATCGAATTTTCTTACCAAAACCACCAACTGAAGCACCAACTTGATGGATTTTTTGCAAGAAACAACTTGCTAGAGGAACCAACCCCCAAGCTCTACTCAGACATCCACAAATATGGAAGCACCAATGCCCTGTATGGAGGCTCCAACCCACACTCAATAAGGAAACGAATATGTTTGTTTTCAACATCGTTTTTTTCCACTTGGCCCTATGTCCTCATTATCTCTACTCACACTGCAGTAGCACATAGAATCACAGTGCTTGACACTTTTCTCTCAACAACATACACTCATGTCTCAACCCCTTCTATTCCATAACCTCTTTTGCCCTCTCACAACAACAAAGGCATACCTGGCCTCCCATAGTAGCATAGACACACTTGGCCTCTCACAACAACACCCACTCACATAGAGCTCTCCACACAACTCTCTCAATAATACTAAATTTCCCCCCATTCGCTCAATTTCAATCTAGTTTTTTTTTTCACTATAACGTTGTGATTGATGTTGCCTTTGTTTTCCTACACACAATTCGACTGTACTCTCAGCATGGATCCCCATATTGTTTTTGTGACTGATTACATGACAATCCAGGTCAATTAATGAAAATAATGACCACTTGAGTGTCTCTGATACTGAGAATTCATTCTCATTCATACTGAAAACCCAAAATAGGTCTTCTATTGAATTCAACTTATACTAGCAACATGGATCTTCAATACTTAGGGGTAGTTTAACATGGAAATCTAAGCTTGTGATCTAATCTTATGCACCTAGTATTCTTTTCCATTTAATTCTTCATAGTGTGCAAGAAAGCTCAAGCATGGTTGTTTTAAAGTTGACTACTACCCCACAAATCATGGCCCTTCCTACCTTGAACCAAAAATCTCTACAGTCTCCATTAATCATCATCAACAAACTATTTGTGTGCATTTATCTAATTGCCCAAGCTCTACTAACTCAAAAGAGGGAATAATTGCCAATATTAGGCCATGGTGCCAAAGAGCTTCTGACCTATACATCTTTTTATCCCAAAACCCGCTATGTTTTTAATTGAAAATAACCCAACAAATCTAGGTTTCTTAATGCATAAAATTGATACAAAACAAGCTCTTGGGTGCCTCTTTGAACTATATCCCTGAGGGCTTAAATGCCATGAAATAATCATTTTGTGCCCTAGGTGACACAACTATAGAAAACCAAGTCTTGGGTACAACATTAGCCTCCAACCTTCCCTTTGAGATTACATGCTGTGTGGGATCCACCCACTGTGTGCACTAGCCATTGAAAGCCTTGTTGGGTTGAAATATAAGGCCACTACACTGCCTTCTTGTCCCTATGCCATTTTTTTTTGCTCAAAGGCCCATGGTCGCCCAACACGCGAAATCGTCATAAAACCAAGTCCTATATTCGCCTTCTTTCATTTCACATAACTTTCAAATGCAAACAAACTCCCTGTCTCCTAGCTCTTTGACCTTGATGTTATTTCTCGATACCCATTTGTTTCCTCAGATTTAAGCCTTATAGGATCACATGCCTCGTGGGACTGCCCAACACCTCTTTTCATTGACTATGGGCCCTACTACACTAGCCCAATGCCATGTCAACCCATTAATTCCACTTCTGCACCCTTATCTTCCCCCTGAATGAGCCGTGTGGGGTGGCATGTAGTGTGGGGTCGAACTGGAGCTCACATCAACCAACCAACTACCTATCAGGTTGATTTGGTTCTTACAACTATCATGTCAGCCCAATGCCCAGTTAACTCACCAATTCCTTTGTGCATCACTCCAAAACCTTCTATGCTCTTTCTAGTGGGATGACATCATAATGATGTCACACATCCCATGTGTCTCTCTTGAAGTGGTCGATGTGTCACCCAAAAATGGCCCATTCAAGTACCTAAAAGCTCTAAAAATACATCACATGTTTCTGCTTCTCATTGGCCCCACGTCACCAGTGTTGATATCATCTGAAACTTGTCCTTCTATTAGAGGAGAGAGAAATAGTCACTAAGACCTGGTTTTTCCTCATTTTCCTTTATTAAATTTCTAAGGGTCCTGACACATTTTAACATTACACTGCTCGACCTTGCTGCATTGTTTCCACATTGCCTTGATTCTTCAATTGCATGCCTTCTCCTTTATATGTTCAATAAAACCTATGTGGTAATCCCGCCAGACCTTCCTATAATGAGGGCTTCCATCGCCTAATCAAAATGCTTCCTATTGCTACTAGGTCCACAGCCGCCCAATGCTTCTGTCCTGGCCCTCCACCTTCCCGCCCCTTTAAAACTTTCAGGGTACACCCATCGAGCTTATCTCTTAAGTCGACCTCCTTGTATTAGGGCCTCTTCCAATGAAAATCTCCTACTTCCTATTCCACTGCTTTGTGGAGAATCCATGCGAGCCTGATGCTTACCATCTTGGGCCTCCTCCTTCATGCCTTGTGTGAGCCTTCTGGGATCCATCCATCAGACTTTGATGTAAATAGGGCTCCACTAATAAAAGAGATCCCTGCCACTAATCCATCCACTCGACTCTCCTTTAGTGTTTCCGCTTAATTACTCCACCTTGTTTGTACACACCACCAAAAAAAATTGACACTAAGGGGTCCTTTAACCCCTTTTAGCACTGTAACTTTGAAATTGGGGAACCTAACTTTGACTAGCAATAACTCTTGATCTAGGAGGCCATTTGCAGACTTCAATATACCATTAGAAATCTCTTTCTGTTTGAAAAACAACTATGCCATTTCCAAGAGCATCTGAGCTAAAATAATAACACCAAAATTACTTCAAGCCATGGGCCTCCTAACCATCATAGTCATAGTATTATGGCTTCTTGAATAAGCCTGATACTATGATGATTTTGTATAAGTGACTGCAGAAACCATGGAACTCCCCCTAAGATTGAAAAACCATGCTTATCAATTATAGACCCAATTACCATAATAGCTATCCTAGTGGAAATCAATGTGAACACATTTATTCCTACCAACATAAATGCTAATCTAGTTGACATCAATGCCAATACACTTATTGCCACTGACCCTCAAAACAAATCCAATTGTCTAACACCATTTTGTTTCATGGTGGTGAATGTGGGCTACAAGAGCACATCCTACCCTAAATTTGATAATGTTTGCAGCTATATATAATTTATTTACCCCAAAACACTCGACAAAGTATGTAGTAATAGTTTTCAAAGTATATCGTCAAGGGGCATGGGTATCTGATGATCTTGTTGCTTATCTAGTAAAATCTTGAGAAAGACTTAGTATTTTCTTAGAAATTAAATAACAGAGTGATGGAACACATAAAATATTGTGGAAACACAAACATAAAGAATCATAAAACAAGAGAGACAAATATATATGGTTCACCCAAATTGGGCTACGTCCAAGAAGGCATATCTATTCCTTCCTTTTATATTATCTAGCATGCTAAAGGAATACAACCTACAACAAATCAGTTGTAGCTTCCTCTTCTCTCTCACACAATCTCCTCTATTTATACCATACAAAATAATACACAACCACAATAAAATTCCCTCATATAATACAGCCTTTGAATCAGAAACATAATCAAGTTCCACACCCAACAATATTCTTCCTTGTTCACCCACCAATTTAAAAACTTAATAAACTTGATTTGTAAGAAAAATTGCATTCTTTAAATGTTAATTAAGCATTAAATTCCTTCTTTAGATGTGTTGGTAGTAGTGTTAGAAATTTTCATAGTTTATTTCATATATAATAGGCACAACTTTCACTATAAAGAATGGTTGTGTTTTACATTGTGTTTTCATTGATGTTAAAAGGGATGTATGAGACAATAGCAGCATCATTCATGATGCTTAAGGAAGCAGTAGGACATTCTTTGAAGCAATATGACACCTAGATCTCTTATGTCATTTCATTAAGAGGAGTTAAAGGAGCTTGAATTTATTTGAGACTTTGATGTAGTCATGGTTCCCTAATGATCCTATAAACAATGTGGTAGTAATCAATACATTTCCTATGATATATCTTTATCTGAAAAAATCATCTGAGATGAGAAGTTATGACCATTTGAAAATAAACATTAGTCGTGTTGGAAGTAATACTGAGGGAGCAGTGAATTAGTATTTTTTTTTCTTTCTGAATAAGTCTACTCCTATTATTGATACAAAATTTTTACAATGAGGCAGCAACCTCAAGAGGTCTAGCCTGGAAAATGGCTTTCTCGCATGATAGATTTGAAAGATAGTCCATAGAAACTAGCGTCCGACCGCCTGGAACTAGCAGTGTTACCAGAACCTTTAAACCAGAACCGCCATGACAAAACGCAGACTGACTGGAGTTCCAAAACTGCTTAACGAAGGTGATACTATTGACTTGAACTGTTAACATAGACAGAAAACAACTGAACATAAACATAAAACAATTGAGCATTTCCTTTGAACAGACACGATAATTCCAAAAGAGGAAGACAACCTGATCAAGGATCATAAGCAGTGGAGTGTGATTCTTTTACAATTCGACAACCGAAACTAGAGAGGTCATCATCATCAGAGGGAAGGCCCTTTTTGATTGGTGGACCCCCTTCATCTGGAAGATTTGAACGCACCACAACAGGCTGAACCTAGAAGGCAGAACTCTTAGGAACTTCACACTGCTGGAACTGATTCTAAGAGGTGCTTGGCAGATCTTCCTCCCTCGGCTTCGATATAGCATGTGGAGTTGCTGCAACCATGCCTGCTACGCCCTCACTTAGCTGAATTGTGACAGTGGCAATGAAAGAATGATTGCTTAGCATGCAGGGGATTTTAAAACAGGCCGCGTGCTCATGAGTATGATGGGGGTTCGATATTGCAACTCGTTGTCCCCTGCCATGACCACAACCTCGCCTGGGAGTAGGATGACTCTCAGAAGAAGAGCCAGGGAATGTATCCGCAGAAGAGGAAGAGGAATGACACAAGAGACGACCATGAACTCCCCCTCTACGGCAACCCATTCTTTGTCACAGGATAGTAATTATGCCCAGAGAATAAAGAGCAGGATAGACAGCAGTGCTGTGCTGAATAGGGGATATAGGAAGGGGGAGATTTAGCAAGATTATCGGAGAATTGAGAGAGTTGGAGAGCTTACAACTAAGGAGAATGCTGAAGGGGCTGTGGCGTTCTAGGAGAACCAGCACAGAAGTTACGCCACGAGCCTGAATGCCTTGGAAACCTAAATCCTCCACCGAATAGAGCACTGCCCCTGCCAGTAGGCCTAATATGTGAGAGGAAGGAACAAAATTGAAATGGGTGTGGGCCATCAGTTTAAAGTAGGAAAACCTGTGTAGAATGTCAATCCATATTAACTCAACCTTGAATGAGCTCTTCAGTGTGTTGAATACAAACAGCAGGTGAGGCCAGGTGGCACGGGACATACTCCACACGCCGACTGCTCTCGCCATCATCGTCCCATTATCTCTCCCATTCACCTGCATCTGGGAGGGATAGATCTTGTTGCACTAGAAGAGTCACAGGGAAAATTTTAAGGATGGAAAATTTTCTTGAACTTTAAAACATTAGCGAATCTCACTAATCCCTAATATGAAAACTATAAAATGTTTATTGATATATTTGTAAAATTATTCAAATTTATAATCATTTTATATATAGTCTCTATATAACGTTGGCAATTTTTAAGGTAAAATAATTTTATATTCTAAAATTTGGGCGAATCATCTTTTATAAAAATGGAAAATGGCGAATCTTTTTGTGGAAAAATAATGGAAAATTAGCCCACTGGGCGAATATTAGCCCCTAAAATTTTCCATGGAAGAGTGCATTCATGTTTGAGTTTCTCATCATTAGATCTGTTGAGTGGACTAGAGAAGAAGGGGAGCTGCTGATCAGACCCCTGGTTAGCCAATCTATCCACTACTTTATTAGTAGATCGTCGAACGTGCTGGAAGGTAACGCTGCAGGGAGATCTAAGCTAATATTCAATTTGCTCTAGTCTGCTTAGGAGACACCAACTAGAGGCGATCTTTCTAGCTGATGTTCCTGATTGGATCTGAAAAACCGCTTCAATTAAGATCTGTGAGTCCCCTTCTATCACTAGAGGGAGGAAATTTTCAGTTACAGCTGTGCAGATGCCCTTCCATAAACCTTACAACTCAGTAGCATTGTTGGTATCTCTTCCTATCGAGCCATGATAAATATAGAGAGCCGAGCCCTCAGCATTTCTGAAGATGCCTCCATATCCAGCCAGCCCTGGATTGCCCTTGGCAGCACCATCGAAACTTAATTTTATGGTTTGGGAGATAGGAGGAGACCAGTGATGGGGGGATTCAGAATGATTGGAGGGATTGAGGGTGGCTTGAGTAGAGAAGGTGAGATTCAGATTCCAATTTTCCCAGACTAGGCATTTCTGAGGAGTGGATGGCAGGTCTGAGTTTTGCCAGAGTTTCAGAGCGAGAGTTTCTTGAATATTTTGTTTAAGAAGAAGCCAAAGGGAGTCCAAGGGTGAATAGAGATTTTTAAGGATCTTGTTGTTCCTTTCCTTCCATAGGATCCAATACACAAAGCCTAGAATAAGGATCCATAGGGAGTTGAGGACTGGGCTTTGGAAGGGTTGCTGAGGCCAATTCCTGATGGTATTTGTGATGTTTCCTAATTGTCTTCCTGATCTTCTGTTGCACAGAGCAGTTTTCTCCCACAGTTCTGCAACTAGCGGATAGGTATCCAAGAGATGCACGATGGTTTATGGGTGGATGTTACAATTGGGACATCTGGAAGGCCCAATGAAACCTCACTTTTGAAGATTATCCCAGGTGAGGATCCATTGTTTTCTTAATAGCCATAGGAACGTGGAGACTTTTGGCCAAATACTTGGTTGCCAGACCTTGTCCCAAAGCTGATCTTTTACTACCTATTATGGATGATAGAGAATTTGGTATGCCTCCTTGGTGGTGAATGTCCCTTTGGTGTATATCCCCAACGGATTTTGTCCCCTTGATCCGAGAGCTTGATTTCCCTTTGTTCAAGCTCTTGATCAATCTCTTCAAAGGCTTCCTCTTGCTAGTTGGCTTGCCATTTATATGTTGATCTCCATTTTTGATAGCCTTGAAGGGAGCGCTACTGCCAGAATTGATAAACCTGGGTTTGATCACTGTGTTGCATGGTGGCTTGCCATTTCGGTTTGTGGAAGAGAGCAACAAGTTTGGGGAGCTGCTGCCAGGAGTCTTCCGAAAGTTGTGTTGTGGTACCGGAGTGTATTTCCCAAAAGCTGTGCGCTTGAATGAAGACAATGTGTTTTCTAGCAGCATTCCAAATTAACGATCCCAGGTTGGTGATGCTTATGCGAATGAGCTCCTCCAGGGGCCTTCTTGGAGCATACTTGGCGTGCTAGATGCAAGCCCAAGGAGAGTACGTTGGAGACCCATTTCCACTAAATTCTGGCACCCATGGTGTTGTTGCTATGGAGGGGATCCCTTAGACCAATCCAGCCAGCTGACTTCGGTAAGTAGACCTCAGTCCATTTGATGAGCGCCCATTTTCTGTTAAGACCTAAGGAGCCCCATAAAAAATTTCTCTGAAGATTGCGAATTTTCTTCAAAACTCATTTGAGAGCTGCCAATGTGGAGAATAAGTACAAAGGCATGGCTTGAAGAATGGATTTGATAAGTATGAGCCTGTTGACGATATTAAGACAGCGGAAGGACCAGGAGGAAAGCCTAGATTCTATCTTGTCAGGGAGAGTTCTCCAGGAGGCATGCTTGATGGCTGGGATTATCAGGGGAGAACCAAGGTATTTCAAGGGAAGCATAGCTATAGGGAACCCCAAGATCCTAGAAATATTCTTTTGAGAAAGATTGGGTGTATTAAAGAAGAAGAGTTGGGATTTGGCAGCATTGATGGAGGTGCCTAAGGCTTCAGAGAGAGATTAAGAAGGTGAAGGAGGGCAGAAACCTCCTGAACAGATGGATGGCCAAAGAGCATAGTGTCATCAACAAACTGTTCGTGAGAGAGGGGAGAAAGTCCATGGAGAGAAATTCCCTTTAGAGAGGCAGAAGAGATAGCAGAATGGAGAAGACGACTGAGACCTTCGGCCATGAGCACGAAGAGGAACAGAGAGAGAGGGTCACCTTAGCGAATGCCATGGGAGGGTCGGAAAGGCGAGGAGGGGGAACCATTTAGAAGGATTGAATAACTGGGGGAGGTAATCAGATTCATGAGCCGATGCATCCAGGTAGCGCTGAAGCCAAAAGCTAAAAGCATTTTATTAATGTAGGACCAACTGAGTTTATCAAATGATTTGGAAAGATCTAGCTTGAGAATCATACCTGGCTTTTTTAGAACCTTGAGCGAATGAATTACTTCATGTGAAAGTATGATGCCATCCATAATCTAGCGTCATTCAACATACCCTGTCTGCTCTGGAGAGATGAGAAGAGGGAGGAGAGGTTTGAGCCTGTTTGCCAAGATTGTTGAGATGAGTTTGTAGATTACATTACAAAGAGCGATGGGCCTAAATTTATCAGGAGTGTTGGAGTTTTCCACCTTAGGCACAAGCACTATGAAGGTGGAGTTGAGAGAGTGGAGGATCCAGTGCATCGATCTTGCTTCTTCCACAAGTTCCCATACCTCTGTTTTGATGTGCTCCCAAAAGCATGGAAAAAATCGGTTGTAAAGACATCAGGTCCTGGTGCTTTGCCGTCTTTTAATTGGGATAAATCATCCTCCACTTCCTGCATTGATATTGGTAGGAGCAACGTATTGTTGTGGTCCTTCGTGATGATCTTTGGTATATGCTACGTGATGGACTGTATTGCCGGTGTTTTGCTACCTGGGGGCTCTTTCAAAATGTCCTGAAAGTGCTCTTTGAATTCTTGTTCCATTTCTTCATGCATTTCCAGTTGTTCTCCTCATTTGTTGTTGATGAAGGTGATGTGATTGTGCATTCTCCATTGAACTATGGTTCTGTGAAAGAATTTGGTGTTTTTCTCTCCATCCTTGAGCCATCTCACCCTAGATTATTGGCGCCATAGAATTTCTTCTTGCTTCCATCGAGTTTCAATCTTGGTTAGGAGTGACTTCTCCTATTGCGCATAGTCTTCAGTTCTTCCCTCATAGATAATGCACTGCTGCAAGGTATTCATTTGCTCCTCCAACAACTTCTGATGGTCGAAACTATTTCCAAACTGGGTACAATTCCAGGATTTGATCGCTTGTTTGAGAAATTTTAACTTCTACTGAAACTGGTACATTTTGGCTCCTTCTGGGGGATTGAAAGATTTCCAGGCATCGATTACCACATCTTTAAAGTTAGGATGTGAAAACCAAAAAGCTTCGAAGCGAAAGGATCTATTGCTCCTGACACCCGGATGCGACCATTGTAACATTATGGGCCAGTGATCGAAGCCTGCTTGAGGCAATATGGAGGCGTGAAAGTCTCCCCCCATGTGAATAGTGTTGTCCATCATGAGAAATCGGTCCAGTCTAGAAGCGATTTGCTGTGAACCCCTTCTTTTATTGGACCATGTAAAAGTGCCATTGGATGTGTGAAGGTCCATCAATTGATTCCAGTGAATGAAGTCTTTGAGGCTGTAGCTATCTTCATCCAGCCTCTGACGTCCACCAGACTTTTCCTCCAAAGAGGTAATGATGTTAAAATCACCCCCACATATCCAGAAGCGAAAGAATCTGTTAGCGTTGAGTTCTGAAATGGTTTCAAGCAGATCCAATTTTTTCTGTAATTCTTGCAGAAAATACACATTGGATAGATGACCATGGCTATTGGTTCCAATAAGGTGGAAGGTGGATTGTATGAAGAAATGGGAGGCATTAAAGTCATGAAGGTAGAGTTCTTCAGGATTCCATATGATTGTGAGCCCTCCAGAAGCGTCCACTGAGACAGACCTGCACCCTGGCCAGGCTTTATTTAGCATTTTTTCTAGAGCTGTACTACTGCACTTTGTTTCTTGAAGGTAAATTATAGAAGGCCTATCTTGCTGAATCATTTTTTTTATCATCCTGTGTTTTGCAGGGCTATTGAGCCCTCCCACATTCCATGAGACAAGCTTCATGGGGAGCAATGGGGAAGAGTTTTGTAAAACTTGGTTAGCTTGGGGAATCTACCAGAGTCCACCAGTATTTCTCTAAGGATGATAGACCTCTGCAAATCTGTTTTTCGTCCATGCTTCTTTGTCTCCTTCAAGATTTGTTTTCCATCCCAAGGACTGCCTGCCTGAATGCCTAGATATTTTTTGTGTTGTGCTCTAGTTAACACTTCTTCTAGTCTTTCTATCTCCTGAGTACGTATATTACTGTATTCCTTCTGTCTACATGCTGCTTCCAGCTTAAGTATGTCCAGACCTGCCAGATCCACACTTTCTGGTTCCTCCTCCATATGTATCGGTGTATTCTGTTCTTCCACCTTTGAAGGTTGTTGCATGCTTAGTGCCAGATCTGCGTCTAACTCCATGCTAGAGGATGGTGGAGCTGAGTCTTTGTCTATAGCTGTATTAGATGTGGAGGCGGGGGTGTTGGTGGCTTTGGAGGTATGGAGGGGATATAAAGATTTGGGCAAATGAGGTGGGGATGAGGGAGATGAATATGAGAGAGGGATTGAGGGGTTGTCCTCCATGTTGTCTGTGGAAGTCAGGATATGAAAACTGTTGCGTGTTATAGGTTTCTTGAGATTGTCAGGGTCCACAGGGGGTTTCTTAGCATGCCTTCTTCTACTTGGGACTTTTGTAAAACCCTGAGCATCTTTGCTTGCCTCCGTGATAGGAGTTTTGGACTGCAGATTTAGAGGACAGCCCCTAAAGGGATGGCCATGTCCGTGGCACTTCCTACAGCGAAAGGGAATATGCTCATAGTCTATAGTTTGAACCCATTCATAATCATCATGAAATAAGCTTACCGAGTCAGTCAGAGCTTTGGCTAGATGCATGTGGACACAGATCCTGGCGTATGAGGTGTATCTCCAGCTTTTTGTTTCCTCTGTGACTTTGATGAACACCCCTAGGCTGTTACCGATGTTCTTCAGGATTTCCTCCTTCCAGTATTCCAAGGGAAGAGAGTACATTCGGATCCATACTCGAGCCTAGTTAAAGTCTTCCTTGTCTGGATAGAACCTCTCAACCCAATCACACAGGTACAGGCCGACAGAGTTAAAGAAGTATGGGCCACCCTTGAATATGCGCATTTTATCCTCCAGATAGTTGAAATTAGCGGTGAAGAAGCCTTTAGGTCCAAGGTGTAGGGTAACTTGACCTTTTGGCTTCCACTTGGAGGTAATCCACCCTTGCAAGGCTTTTTCAGTAGGCCAAAAACCTAGAAACTTGCCTATGAGGGCATGATCCCTCATATATTGAATCTCATTGTTGATGAGCTGACTAGGGAGATCTATTTTGATTCTTTTTTCCATTTTGGGGATGCATGTTGCAGAGGATGCTTTGGGTCTTGCCGTGCAGTTGTTCTAGTCAGAACCTTTGTCTGTAGCTATCGATGGGCTGGTAACGAAGTCACCTTCAGTATTTGTAACTTGATCACTATCCTGCTCTGCCAACGGTTCAGAACCAGAGCTGGCATTTTTTCTGCGGTGATTGACTTGTTAGGATTTGGATTGGGGGGGGAGAGGGGGTCGAGGCCACCCCTCTGGAGAGTGGCTTCATGGTGGCGTTAGTAGAAGTGCTAGCATCTGGAGATCGAGAGAACATTGAGGGAGAAGGCCAGGAAGCGTAGAACCCTAGCTGTGCCAGTCCGCCGTAAGCACCATTTTTCACTAGAAACCTAATTTTACAGCAAACGTCTTTTCAATTATTTGTCTTGGGGGGTGAATCAGTATTATTAGTTCAATAATTTTTCATTTCCAAAACAAATTTATATATGCTACTTCTTTGAAGTGAACTAGCGTGTGCACGCTACTGTGATTAGAGAAACCAGTGTATACCTAGAGAACTTATGATTTAGTCAATTTATCATGTGTTGGTCTTTAATCAGTGCATCAGTAACTTATTAAACAGTGAAGTAAAAAAAGAATAAACCATCGCACATAAGCAACACACATGAACACCAAGATTTAAGGTGGAAACCCAATGCCGGGAAAAACCACCTACTGTCGTCGTCTCTGTCTTCTTTTAGTAATAAGAAAATTTGTTTGCAATCTTGTACTGGTGCAGACTCATACCAGTATATAGGCACCCACCTTCAGAAGGCTACAACCTTCTCTCATTTTCCAACCTTTCTAGAAAGGGAGCGGAAAACCCCTACCTCTTGTACTAGCCAATGTGTTTGCTAGGACCTAAGCACTGACCTATAGAAGGCTACGACCTCCTCTCTTCTTCCAGGGACCACGTTTAATAAATTTTTAGAATGGATGCTCCACGCACACAAAAATACACATGAAGGCCTCGTTTCATCAAATTTTCATACTAGACTCATCAAAAACTTTGAAACTAAAATTGTATCAACCAATAATCAATTAATCTAAATAATCAGATCATTGTCACCAGAACAATGTGGTGAACCTAGAAACCTTCATAATCATTCAGAACTAGCTGTAACCTCAAAAATCATGCATCAGAATGTATACACTACTTTACTGAACCCAACCAACATGTCTACGCTACTTCCTTTAACAAAACCTGTGTATACCCTAAAAAACTACTGAAACATAAAACTTATGAATCATTTCTATACCAACTAGCAATATACTGAAAATCTACTACCAATTTTCAGAGCTTTACATAGGCAGTAGCAAAGATAACACTTCTTACTTTAGACAATCAATTAGTCAAACACCAAACTCCTTATGCATTCAGTTTTGCATTTAGATATAAGAAGACTTCATTGACAGACAACAATAAAACAACAAAACTAATCAGATAGATGAGTTAGATCTAAAGAATAGGCTTTTCCATTGTATACGCTACTTAGAAGAGTAGAACCTACGTGTACACATGCTTTTACCGAGACAAACTAGCATATAAATCTGCAAATATCAACTCATAACTTCGTTGTTATTCCAGACATTAGACAAACCCAGATCATGACAATTACAAAATAAAGTAGGTGTACATAATCAGATCTACCCCAACTAATATCATATCATTTAGTGATAAGTCATTTTAGGTCTCATGATCCTAATCCAACATTGAATTCAAGGTGCACAAAATGTTTCAGATCAAAATATACTTCAGATAGAAGTATTCCATAGAAACCCTTTCACTTGCACAAATTGGCCTTATGATCTTATCCTCCTTATATAGTTTTAGGCCTTTCTCAATACCTTGGACCAAAACCACTTAGGACGCATGGTATCCTTGGATGAGATCAAATAGTCATTACTTAATTCAATATTGTGGGCTAATACCATGGTATTGACCACTAATATTGTCTCCTCTTGAATTTCCTTGATTTTTCAACATATACACGCTTTTATTCTTGTGAAAGTGCATGTATACGTATACGCTCTTTTTGTTCTATGAACCAGCATGTATACGTTGTTTTGACTAAGTGGACCTGTGTATACATCTTAAACTTCTTTTCACCATCCTTTAGTTTCATCTTCTTCATTCTGATTAGTAGACTTTAGTTCCATCTTCCTATTCTTCTGTACCAATACCCTATTACACTTGATTGGACCTATTACACTATGGGTTACCTTTCTTCAAAACTGAATTGACCTATGAGTGAGTTTCCATCAAGTACAACACTTGTATCATAATTCCAACAATCTCCCACTTTGGACTTGATGGAAACCATGTTGATGTTGATTACTGCAAGCTATATAAACTTTTAGAGATAATAAACAACACAAAAGTACTCTCACCCTTTGACATCAAGGGAAAAGGATGAACCAGGTTATTCTCCCCCTTTGATATACATTATGCAGTCCATGCTCCCCATAAGTACATGACGATTCTGCAGAGATATGTTTCAAAAGAATAACATGACTCTATAACTCAACTAAGTGAGTATGACCTCCCTATGACTAATAACTCATACATACATCAATCACCCAACCAAGTGGGGATATACCAATTATCTATAGATGATAGAATTACAACAATTATTACATAATCCATCCCATGAAAAGTGGGGATACAAATTACATTATATGTCTAATAGAACTCATTCAAATATAAACCATGACAGAAGAAGTCATATCACACCCTAGACCTTTACATGACTTATGCAACAAATGATATAAGTATTTGAAGCCATAGTTGAGTTAAAAAACCATGATTCCAACATGGCAAAATGTGAGTGAAGGCTAATGCTCCCCCTAAAACTGTGCTACCTATGCATTGTCAACAAGCCATTCATCAAGGCATCTTTGTCAGTTAGATAAAAAACAATGAAAAAAGCATATTGTCAGACTGTAATCATCAATATCATACCGAGCACCCATATCAAAGTCTCACCCACTATTTTTCAGTTCGAAAAACAAATACTCTCCTTCAGCCACAGAAACCCCCGTGTATACGCGACTATACTTTATGAAACCTGCGTATAATAACCTTCCTCTGAAAACTAGATTTAACAACGGGATGATGCAACAACTACTCCCAAATTTTATTTGAGATATTCAAATGTTTCTCTAGGAAGCGGTTAAGTTAATATATCAGCAACCTATTCTTTGGAGGGAACATACTCCAATTTAAATGTTTGTTCAAGCACTTGTTCTTGTATAAAATGGTACTTAATGGGTATGTGCTTGGTCTTGGAGTGCATGATAGGATTTTTCAAGATACTGATGGCACTTGTATTATCACATAGAATGGAGATGGGTGGAGTACATGTGATATGAAGGTCTTGCATTTTTTGCATCATCCAAAGTAGTTATGTGCAGCAAGATGCAACAACCACATATTTTGCTTCAGCTCTAGATAATTCAATCGAACATTGTTTCTTGCTGAACCAAGACACCAATCGTGAACCCATAGAAAATTCTCTTCCACTCGTACTCTTTTGATCATCCACATTTCCTACCCAATCGACATATGTATAAGCATGAAGAGTAAGGTCTGTATCTTTAGGATACCATAGACCAAAGTCTCGAGTTCTTCTTAAGATATTTAAAAATTCTTTTTACGCCTAAAGATGTGATTCCTTTGGATTTTCTTGGAACCTTCCAACAATTCATAATACATGCATGATATGAGGTCTAGTAACTATTAGATAAAGCAGACTTCCAATCATAGATCTGTAAGTTGGTTGGTTCACTACTGGTGATTCATCGTTAGAACTGAGACTGCATCCTGTTACCACTAGAGTACATACTAGTTTAGAATCTTCCATTCTATACTTCTTCAAGATTTGCTTGGGATATTTGGTTTGTGAAAGAAAGATACCATCTTTTGTTTGATATACTTGTAGACCAAGGAAATAAGTTCACCAAGTAAGGACATTTCAAATTTTCGCTACATTATTGAAGAAAAATTTTGACTGATGGATTCTTCATTGCTACCAAAGATGATATCATCAACATAAACAACAATAATTAGCAGTTTATCGTTTTCAATCTTTGTGTATAAATTGCTATTTGCAGAACCTTTTTTGAAACCTTGTTGTTGTAGATATTTGTCAAGGCGGTAATACCAAACCCTTGGGGCCTGTTTTAGACCATAGAGAGAATTTTTGAGCTTGCATACGAGTTTTGCATCATTTCAAAGAATGAATCCTTCTGCCTGTTAAATATAAACTTCTTCTTCCAAATCTCTATTAAGAAGGCTGATTTTACATCCATTTGATATACTTTGAATTTTCAAAAACTCGAGAGAGTAAGAAACATCCTTATGGCTTCAAGTCTAGCAACAAGTGCAAAATTTTCTTCAAAATCTATACCTTTTTGTTGAGCATACCCTTTACAGATAAGTCTTGTCTTGTTTCTAATGACTTCTCCATTTTCATTCAACTTATTCTTAAATATCCATTGTATTACTATAACATTTTTATCATGAGGTCTAGGAACTAATTCCCAAGTATCATTTTTTTCAATTCGGTCCAGTTCTTCATCCATGGCCTTGACACAACATTCATCTTTGCAGGCTTCATTTAGATTCTAACATTCGGTGGAGGATAATAATGCTAGATAACTTGATTTCCATGTAAGAGTTCTTCTGCTCTGTACACCATCCCCTTTTTCTCCTAGAATTTGAGATTCTGGATGATTCTTTTGAACATACATGGATGGAGTCTTTTCACTGTCTGTTGTATCTTGATTTGGTGCTTCATTGGTTTCTTCTTCAATATGATTTTGATTTGATGTGGAAAAGCATTCCACATGTTCCTCGTTGTCATATTCCTCTGTTGATTTCATTTGTTCTAGATTTCTACATGCTTCATCAATTACAAAATCAATGATTTTAACAATTTTCCGAAGTCTTTTATTATAACATTTTTATCCTTTACTTTTGGATGAATAACCAAGATGAATTCATTTGTCTTCTCTGGGTTCGAGGCTTGCCATACCAAATTTCATATGGAGTTTGATTGCTATTTACTCGAACATTTGCTTTGTTGAGAATAGTCATGGTAGCAAATGAAGCTTCACCCTAGAAGGTTGCAAGAGTTGGAGATTCATCAAGCATTGCTTGAGCCATTTGTTGAACTGTTCTGTTCATTATTTCCACCACACCATTTTTGCTAAGGAGTTATTGTGATGGAGAATTACCTCTTTATTCCATGTTGTTCACAAAAGTCAAAGAATTCATTTGATATGAATTCTCCCCCTCGATCAGATCTGAGACATTTGATTTTTCGATCTGATTCATTTTTAACTAAAGCTTTAAAGGCTTTAAACTTTTCAAATTCTTCATCTTTATTCTTTAGTAGACCTATCCAACAAATCCTGGAAAAATCACCAATAAATAAAATAAAGTATTCTTCTCCACGAGGTGACTTTTTCCTTGTTGGTCGACATAAATCAGTATGGATGAGTTCAAGAAGCTTACTTGCTAATCCTTCTTTTTCATTGAAGTGAAATCTGGTTTTCTTGCTGACCAGACATGGTTTTCATATGGTATTTTTTGGGATGTTTATATCTGGAAGATCACGAACTACCTTGAGCCTGCATGCTTTTCTTATTTGAGAAAAGCATAGATGTCCTAATCTTCTATGTCATAGCTATTTTCATTGGTTTTTCTTAGATAGCATTGTTTTTGTCCTCCTTTGAGAATGTATAAGTTTTTTAGAGTTCTTGTACCTTTGATCATAGTCTTTATTGTATCAAGCTCACAAAATGCACATTCGTTTGATCAAAACACAAATTTGTTATCCTTGATCACACATTTGACTAAAACTCAACATGTTATGCTTTAAACCATCTACATACATGACATTTCTAGCTTTAACCTTTTCTTTCAAGAAGACAAAACCTTTACCTTTAATGATAGCTGGAGTGTCATTTCCAAATGAGACATTCTTTTCCTTTTCTAAAGCATTATATGAATGAAGTTTCTGTTTATCGCCAGTCATGTGTTTGGAGCATCCACTATCGAGGTACCACTTATTTTCTTATCCTTCTGCATACAGAGCTATGCCACATCTTTCTGATTGAGATTCCTTCTTTCTCCATATCTTTGGATTTAATGATGTTTGTTCCTTTTGAAGTGATGGCAAAAATTTTCTCCTGCATTCAGATTCTTCATGACCAAAGTTGTTACAAATAAAACATTCTACTTCATTTTCAAGAGGATAAAATATATTATAGGAACTTTTCTTGATTCCTATTACACTCCTTTGATTTCTTGCTTCTCTAGTCATGATGGTTTTTTAAGCAACACATTGAGTAGCCTTATGCCCAAAGTTATGACATGAAAAACATTACCAATTAAATAAGTTTCTGCGATCATAGAATCTTTTGGCATTGTTTACTTGTTGGTTGAAGCTTCTACTATTATTAACCGTTGGAGTAAATTGACTATGATTTACCTAATGAGTAATTTTAAGCCTTTGTTGACGATTGAGATATTGTTCACTGGTCTTTGATACATCAAGGTAGCTTCTGGTGGAGGTTGACAACTTCTGTGATTGAGATGATTCTTTAGTATATCCAACACCTACCTTTCTCAAAGGACAATGCTAAACTTTGATTATTTCATTTAAATTTTCATATCCTTTAGCAAATATAAGATTAAGAGATTTTGTCTTCTCAAGTTCTTTTCTTAGACCAACAATTTCACTTTCTATATTTTCATTGTGTTTTTCTCTTTCAGTGAGTTGGTGTGTTAATGTAACTATGATCATATTCTTTCTTCTAAATAGATTTTGAGTTTAGTGATTTCTTCAATAATGTCTTCCTCTTCTAAGGCATCCAAAAAATCATCATTGTCATAAGCCATGAGTAGTCTATAATCTTGTTCAGTTTCATCTTCATCACTATTGGATAACCCATCACTATCTTCATGTGTATAGTAACTCCTTTCATTCACAACCTATTTTCTATTTCCTTTTGCATATTCTTTTCCCTTTTCATATTTATCTTTATGAGGTCATTTGGTAGCATAATGGCTGACTCTACCAGAAGCAAACCATTTGAAAGGTAACTTACCTCTGAATCTTCCGGAGCCCCGTTGAAGCTTTTTGAAAAAATTTACCTCATCTTCTTCTTCTGAAATGTATCCTAGTTCGTTGTACTCTTCCTTTTCTTTTCCCTTTTCTGAATTTTTAAAAGCAGCTTCTCTCATATCGAACGGACCTCCTTTCCTCATTTCAAAGGCAGTTAGGATTCCATGGATTTGAGTCACAGTAATAGTTTGAAGATCGTGATTTTCTTCTATGGAAAACACTTTTGACTCAAACTTAGAAGTCAAAGATCTCAAAATGTTCTGAACTAAAGTAGCTTCCTTTATCTCTTCACCCAGATTCTTCATATAATTAACAATCTCATCTATACATAAAAAGTAACTAGCAACACTCTCATCACTATGCATCTTAATATTTTCACACTGGATTCTAAGAGTTTGAATCTTAACACATTTTAATTTAGAGTCTCCTTCGTAGTTCTGAATGATTTTGTCCCATATCTCTTTGGCCTTCTTGAGCTGCATGACTTTGACAATTATGATTCTGACAGACTCCCAACAACGTATTGATAGCTTTGGAATTGGTTTCATATAACTTCTCACCTACAGAGTCTGTAGGTATTGCTGGTAGAAATTGATATCCTTCTTCCACAATTTTCTAAACATCGGCTCCAAGTGATTGAAGATAAGCTCTGGTTCTTATTAATATACCAAGTTTCTCCCATCTGATAGATCCCATACCTTCATGATTATTCATCTTGAAAGATCTTCCTTCAAGAGATCAAGCTTATTTTGAAGGACCTTCTCTGATACCAATTGTTGGAAATAATACTGAGAGGGGGGTTGAATCAATGTTATGAGTTCAATAATTTTTCATTTCCCAAACATATTTATATACGCTACTTCTGTGAAGTGAACTAGCATGTACACATTACTGTGATTAGAGAAACCACTCTATACCCAAAGAGCTTATGATTTAGTTAATTTATCATGTGTTGATATTTAATCAGTGCACCATTAACTTATTAAACAGTGCAGTAAAAATATAATAAACCATTACACATAAGAAACACATATGAACACCAAGATTTATGGTGGAAACCCAATGCAGGGAAAAACCACTTGTTGTTGTCATCTCTATCTTATTTTAGTAATAAGAAAATATATTTACAATCTTGTACTGGTGTAGACTCATATCAGTACACAGGTACCCACTTGCAAAAGGCTACAACCTTCTCTCATTTCTAGCTTCTACTGGAAGGGAGCTGCAACCCCCTAACTTTTGTGCTAGCCAATGTATTTACCAGTATGTAGGCACTGACCTATAGAAGGCTACGACCTTCTCTCTTCTTATAGGGACCACATTTCATAAACTTTCATACTGGATGCTCCTAACACACAGCAATACACATGAAGGCCTTATTTCATCAAATTTTTATATTGGACCCATCAGAAACTCAAACTACATCAACCAATAATCAGATCATTGTCACTAGAACACTCTGCTGAACCCAGAAACTTGCATTATCATTTAGAACTATTTGTAACCTCAAATATCATGCATCAAACTATATACATCACTTTTTTGAACTCAACCTCTGTGTATACGCTACTTCCTTTAACAAAACCTGTGTATACCCTCAAAAACTACTGAAACATAAAACTTCTGAATCAAGCTTGTACCAACTAGCAATATGCTAAACATGTACTGCCAATTTTCAGAGCTTTACATAGGTAGTAGTAGAGATAAACCTTCTTACTTTAGAAAATAAATGAGTCAAACACCAAATGCCTTATGCATTTAGCTTTACATTCAGATCTAAGAAGACCTCATTGACAGACAATAGTAAAACAATAGAAATAATCAAATAGATCAGTCAGATCTGAAGAATATGCTTTTCGTTTGTATACGCTACTTGGAAGAATAGAACCTACGTGTACATGCACTTTTACAAAGATAAACTGGTGTATAGATCTGCAAATATCAACTCATAACTTCTCTGCTATTCCAAACTTCAAACAAACCCAGATCATGACATTTAAAGAATAAAACAGGTGTACATAATCAGATCTAGCCCAACCAATATCAGATCATTCAATGAGAAGTCGCTTGAGGTCTCATGGTCCTGATCCAATATTGAATTCAAGGTGCACAAAATATTTCAGATCAAATAACAAACATAGCCCTTGCAACATAAAATATACTTCACATAGAAGTATTCCTTAGAAACCCTTTCACTTGCACAAATTGGTCGTATGATCTTCTCCTCCTTATATAGTTTTAGGCCTTTCTCAATACCTCGGACCAAAACCACCTAGGACCCATGGTATTCTTGGATGAGATCAAATAGTCATTACTCCACTCAATATTATGGGCTAATACTATGGTATTGACCCCTAGTATTGTATCTTCTTAAATTTCCTTGATTTTCCAACATATACATGTTTTTCTTCTTGTGAAAGTATGTGTATACATATACACTCTTTTTGTTCTATGAACCAGCGTGTATATGTTGTTTTGACTAAGTGGACCTACGTATACATCTTAAACTGCTTTTCACCATCCTTTACCTTCATCTTCTTCATTCTGATTAGTAGACTTTAGTTCCATCTCATTGTTCTTTTGTACCAATGCCCTCTTACACTATGGGTTTCCTTTCATCAAAACTGAACTGACCTGTGAGTGAGTTTCCATCAAGGACAACACTTGTATCGTATGGAAACAAGTCAGAGGCCCAAACTGTAGGGGAAAAACTAAAAATATTAATTTTTTAAAGAGTGCACACCTTTTGGGAACAATTATTGTACATTGACCATTTCAACAACGAATCTAAGAAAAACTTTCATGACCTTTAACCTATACGAGGATTGTCATGGAATCGTGTTTCGTTCCATGATTGACATCTAGTCACCACTGAGCCAAGTCATGGAGTTGGATCCCCTAGCTCCTAACCTTGAAATCACACATAATAAAATAAATCATGGAAGGTCTCATTACAATTAACATTTTATAGTGGAGTTTGTACCACATGAGAGTGACATAGCTGAGGTTGAAGTTTCAATTCATTGAAGTATGAGGTTGGGATGATTTTTATTTAAATTTCATTTTGTTGCCCATATGTTCATTTTCTTAAATAAATAAATAGATTGTTGATGGGAATTTTGTAGCACTGACAACAAAAAAGGGCCATTTTCTATAGAGTCACCTAGAAAGAGGAAAATTATAGAACATAAAATTTAATATATAGTTTGGTATGTTTTTTATTGGTTTTTGAGCTCATTATTGATCCAAATTTGATTTTGAAAGAAGCACGGTGACTAAGGATGAGAGATGGATGCAGCCAAAGGTATGTAATGGCTTGTTAACACTTATGTGATGGCCATAATGAATTTTTTATATTTTGAGGGTTTACGAGAAAGTTGCATAGGTATTTGGTATATGGTAAGAATTTTTTCCAAGAAGCAGTATGTGCTACCATATTGATGGACAAGTTGTAGTAGAGTACATAAAACAATGTGATGACTAGCGACAATAGTTTTTTATGATAGTTTATGGCATTGATTGACAATATATTGTAGTGATAGAAATGATAAGTGTTGCATTGATAGTGATTGAATATTATGGCATGTTTTGTAGTGAAAATGAGTGACAGTGGATTGCACTGACAATAGTTACAGGGGTTGCAGTGATAATGATTGCATATCATGATAGGTTTTGCAATGACAAGATTAACAGTAGATTACAGTGATAATGGTGGTAGGTGTTGGATTAATAGTGATTGCAAGTTATTACTTGTTTTGCAATAATAGTGATTGTATTTTATGATATATTTTGTACTGATAGTGATTGTAGGTTGTGTTTTCATATTATGATTTTACTTATTATTCATAGATGAACAATTATTTATGATTATACTAGATCTAGTTTAAAAATGATATGAAATATAGGTCCACAGGGAGTTGAATTAGTAGGTAGGTTAATCTATTGAGGTTGGAGACTCGATCAGATAGGATCCTACAACAAGTTCGAGCCTACAAATCATTGAGGTTGTTTCCTATTGATGGCTAAAAATAACCATAATCAATAATGGGGAGGTCCGCTGGTCAAGGCCCTAATCAGGACCTTATCCATTTTGGATGGAGATTCCAAATAGTTCAAATATGTCCATTTACCCCCCACATTAATTTCTAACCCATGACATTTCTGATTACTTATCAGTAAGAAGAGACATCAAATTTACCCCTTTGTAACATGCTCACAAGAAATTAATTATTAAGTCAACATAATAACTTAGTGAGGCCACCAATGGAATTGATCCTACAAAAGGAGTCTTAAAAAAATGTTTCCTAAATGAAAATGAAATTCTAATTTACCAGGCAAGAAACAAAAGAAAATATTAATCTATATCGATTAAAAGAAGGATTAGTCCCCCTCTCAATCAAAAGCAAGGCTGAAGTGGAATGGACCAGATTTGATATTAAGCTTAAAATGAGCCAACAAATTGAAGAAGTAGTTCATACAATTTAGAGTTGTTGAAACTAATATTCACATATGAGTATCGTAATAAATAATTATCAAGATCTCACAAACGCATACTTAAATTTAATGAATGAATTCAAAGGAATTTGTACTATCACATCAAGGAAATAGTCCTTGAAATGCAATGATATTTAAGATATAGATAAAAGGTCATCAAACAGCTAAATAGTTAATAATGATTACATGCATATCTACTTTAATTCATTGTTTGAATTGATATTAATTAGATCCCACTTGAAAATATAGCTTTCCAACGATTTATATAAGTATATAATCAAATGGAATTTAAATTAGTGCAAAACCAAATATCAAATACTTATCTGGATAATCAAATAAAATTTGAATTAAAATGAAGGTTGCCAGTCAATATTTAACCAAAACAATAGTGCACAAGAGTTGCAGGTATGCTAAAAGCTTCCTTACTACATGAAATTCTAGAAAACAATCATGATAGCATGAAATTTTTAGAGCTATATACATCTCTTAGATCTGGTCCAAAAGTCTTCAATTTTCTCCAAGGATCTAACCCCTACAATAGTGTAAAGAGCTTCTTCTTTTCAGAAATTGATACCCTCAGCTCTTCTCCGGAGCTTCTATTTATAATTTTTTAAATACAATGCCCAAAAAAAAGTTGTTGAAATATGGTTGAATGAAGCTTTAATACCTCACTTTTAGTTGACAGATTTCTTAGTTTCCTTTCATTGGTCCAATCCCATTCTTCCAAGAATTCTGAATGTGATCTTCTCCAACAAGCTCTATAAAAGAATAATCAAAAAACATAATTAAGAACCAATTACATTTGCGCACAAAATTCAAATCTAACACTGTTAAAAACAAATTAACTGGTTAAGATTGAATTAATCAAGAAAACCCATGCTTTCTATTGCTTCTTATAGAGATTTCTCTAGAAAGTGAGTGATTTCAAATGAATTGGAAATAACAAGAAGCTCGAGGGAAATGAAAACTTTCTAAGACAAACTTGAAATTTTAATTTTAGTTGCAAATTCAGATTTTGACTTTGGCTAATTTTTTAGAGTGGAAAATGACTAGATTTGGTCAAATAAACACTAGTGGATTCTTCACCTCAGAAATGGATTTCTAACACGAGGGTTTTCTCAACAAAACCTCTAACATAGTGTGCAAGTTCATGGAATACTTAAGAATACCCTTAATTTGACTAAATATTGGTAAACACCTAAAAAAATCGCATTATTTAACCCCTTACCAATATGAACCCACTATGTCACCCTCCCAATTTAGAAAACCCCTACTTTCACTAGATATTGTCAATATCCATTTTTTCATTAACATTTTTTTATACCTCTTTATATTTTCCAATTAACTTTGAGTTTGATTTTTTATACTTGCCAATACAAAAACCCCTTACCCCTATTATATGTTCAATATAGTGTCATTTTTTCCTCAATATATATATCCTCCAATATGAATGCACATGGTATAATAATTCTCCCCAGTAAATACCCTGTGCTTTCTAATGATCCCTCATTTCTCTCATTTGATGGAGTATAACTCGAAATATGATCTCTTAAAGTTGGGTAACTAAAAATAGTTGAATTTGTTCCATTCATTAAATTTTTTAATTTTTTAGTTTATTAAATTTAAATTACTAAAATATTAAAATAAAGTTTATATAAAAAATAAAAAAATTGTAATTATAATTAAAAAAGGTGTGTGGGGGATAGATATTAAGGAGGTTTAAATACATAGTTGAGATATATGGTTGAAAGTGGGTGTAAGTGGAAGAGAGGAAAAACGGGCCAGAGGAAGTGGAGAGTGCCCCCCTCTCCCTTCCCTCCTCCCACTGCACTCAACATTTAACCTTATAAAATACACTTTGTGCCTCCTTTATAATGTGTGCACTCAATATTTAACCTTATAAAATACACTTTGTGCCTCCTTTATAATGTGTGTTACATGCCTTATGCCCACATCGTATATGCTCAATCGTCCTAGGGGGAATACCACATCGGAATGAAACCGTTGGGGTATCTTCCCATGGTGGCGTAATTCTCTTGGCTCCGGTAGTTCTCGGTTTAATTTTTTTTTAGTTCTTTAAATTATTTAATTATATGTACAATATATAAAATCATATCTATAACACCTTTTCAAATAATTAATTATTATGTATATATATATATGAATGAGAGAAGTGTTTGAATCTAGTGGTTTTTAAATAAAATATTAATTAAAAGAATATTTAATTAATATTTACAATTAGGTTTAAAATTAATTAAATAATAAATTAAATTAAATTAAAATATATATTTACCTAATTAATTAAATTAATAAAACTAATAAATAATTATAAATTGTATTGGTAAATTATTTAAGTGCTAATTAACTAAAATTAATTAAATAAAGGGAATATTTAAATTAATTAAATTTTATTTACATATTTAAATTAATTCAATTTATAGCCACGGGGTAGGTGAGTTGGTAATCACACTGTGGTGAAGTTTGTTAGAAAGGCGGGTTCCGTACTGAAGGTCACGAGTTCAATTCCCTTGAACTAATCCGACGCTATGGAGAGGGGCGGGCACAACTCCCAGTGGTTATAGAGGTAGCGGTTAGAATCGACCCCGTGTAACGCGAGTCATGAGACTACCCCTATTGTCGATTCCATTGTATACAAAAAAAAAATCAATTTATATAATTGATAAAATGAAGCGTGAAATTACATATTTACATATTATATGCCCATGCAATGAAAAATACCAAACTCTAACTAATGATATTTTTCAAACCGTGCAATTGAATGAAGCAAAATTTGAATTGTTGGAAAGATGGCAACAAAATGAAAGGAAAATGAATATTAAGAAAAGTGAAAATTTCCCAAAAATAGAAAAATTAGGGCATCAATAAATGAAAAAAGGAAAAACTTACATGGAGGGCCCCATAACTTTTCTAAAAAATATGAGTTGTTGAAGCCTCAAAAATTGGAAACACACAAGGATGAAACAGTTCTCTCTTGTTTGGATAATAGGGCTAAATTTACCAAAGATTGAAATAAAAACTTTCAAAATATTCTCACATATTACAACATTGCCAAAGGTAACACATAAGATGAAACAAAGTAAGATTAACTCTTAAGAAATGAAAGTACTTGAATGCTCAATTCTAAAATAATGAATCCAAATAAAAGAAATTATTATTATTATTATATCCTCTCTCTATTATTGGATAGAAAAAATAGCTAGGAGATCTTGTAGGTTTAGCATCCATATATTGAATATAAAATTACGTATTTTTCTCGAGATTGTTTCATTTTCAACGAGCATCCATAGCCCTGACAAAGGTGTCTCAGTACCGTACTAGCATAGCCCCAATGTTAGCGAGTGTCCATAGCCCTGACAAGTTTACTTGTACTTCCCACGCATATATGATTTAAAATATCTCAATTTCCACCCTTTTGATTAGTTTTATTTAGAAAATTTCTTTTAAGAATTAGTTGAAGGGAGTAGAGTGATATGAGATGCTTTCTATTTAAAGAAATAGATGTGAAACTAGTTAAGTTTGACCCCACTAGTCTTCTCTTTATATACTAAATTAGTGGTTTTAATTATGGAGGGATATGGGAGGGATTCCAATCAAAGACTATAGACAATGCATTCCTTTATAAAATCAAAATTATAATACTCAAAACAAATCGTAATGCTCCAGGTTTTGCAAGTTACTGCAATTATTTGTATTTTAAGATATTCCGGACTGCAGAAAAAACAATGGTGGGAGTGGATTCTGTCTAGTGCTTCGGCTGAAAGAAGACGGCCGTTGTTGTTACACACTGCAAGCGAGGGCAAGGTTTGATCAAAATCAATGGATTCCCTATTGAGCTAATCGAGCTAGAGACTCTCCACTACGAAGCTTTCGAACCCATTCTTCTGCTCGGCCGCCACCGCTTCGCCGGCGTCGATCTGAGAATCAGGGTAAAAGGAGAAGGACACACATCGCAGATCTATGCTATTTGACAGAGAATAGCCAAGGCCCTGGTCTCCTTCTACAAAAAATTCGTAGACAAGCAGTCAAAGCAAGAGATCAAAGATATTATTGTCAAGTACGACAGGACTCTGCTCGTGGCCGATCCCAGGCGCTGCCAGCCCAAGAAGTTTGGAGGGTCAATGTACCAATCTAGATCGGACAGCCTAACCATGGATGGCAGTCAGCTGCTCATATCTGCAGTTGAACCAATAGATCAGAAGCCCAGAAGAACGAGAAGCCTTAAAAAAACCCACATCTATTTACTCCAAAAAAGCAGCGAGGTAGGGGTTTGTCTGAAGCAAATGATCATTCAGCCTCTCCACAGATCTGCAGCCCTATCCTTTGCAGCGGATTTGGGCTGGAGTGATAGCTTCCAACTGCAGAATATTTTTCCTCCCCCATCGCCTCCAGTTCATCAGGAGATGGGAGACCCAAAAGATTTCGGCACTGTGTTGCTCCAGAAAGCTTTTGAAAATATCTTTGTCCCCTTTCAGGTTCAAATCTCACAGATCTCAGGCAAGACCTTTCTGCAATGGGCCTGCCCTTCAGATCTGGTGCAGAATCCCAAGGTAAAATTCGAATGCCGGTTCGGGATCCCCTCTGCCCTACAGAGACTTATATTTCAAGATAAACAACTGGATGATCTTCTTCCCCTCTCTTCTTACAACATAAAAAATAATAGCTCTTTAGTGTTTTCCCTTTATTTGAGAGGTGGCATTGCAGTTCAATCTTCTTCTTCTCCTCCCTTCTCCTACAAAGCTGCAGTACACTCTGAGATTCCCATTTCCCCTGAGACTCCCAAACCCAAGCCTTTTCTAGTTAATAAGTTAGAGGAGGTTCCCTCTGTTGAGATTTCCCACCCTGGCCTTGCAGATGACCTTCAAAAATTTGTTGAAAGGGCCATCATTTGCAGATTCAATGGGCTTTGGCCACGCTCTAAGGACCTCTATGACTGGATCCATGACAACTGGACTCACCATTGCAAGGTCAGCTTCTGCTCAAAAGGATATTTTATAGTTCTGTTTGACAATCCTAAGACTATTCTTAACTCCATGGTTCCCAGATTTTGACCCAGCATCTGCAGTCATCACCAAAGCGCCTGTCTGGATCAGACTTCCAAACTTACCAGCTCACCTGTGGCATTTAGCAGTCTATAGGGGCATAGGCAACACCTTGGGTTGCTTTTTAATGGGAGATTCGTGGCGGGAGCATCAAGGTCTCTACACATATGCCAAAATATGTGTGGAGCTAGATCTAAGCAAGGGACTGCCAGATAAAATCAATCTCAAGATCAATGACTTTGTTTGGACCCAGATCCTGGATTACGAAAACACTGACTTCCGTTGCTGCCACTGTCACCTCACAGGGCACCTGCAGAATTCTTGCCATCGCTCACTACAAAATTGAAAAAGGGCAACTTTGTAAAGGCCAAAACCAAGCGTTGGACCCCTTGTTCTCCACCACCAATAGTGAGCTCTGATTCCTCAAGCTTAGAAGATGAGGAGAGTGATGCAGAACAGGACCGGGCGCCTCAGCCGATGGATCTGTCCACGGATACTCCTGCGCACACCACTATCACAGCAATCTCCTAGAAACGCATCCATGAGACCTTCTCTTATGAATCAGATAAGGAGATGCCCCTGTTGGAGAATTCTAGTCTTCAAGTTGTATTAGCTCAAACTCCCCAAGAGGGCTGGATAAAAGTCAATAAAAAGAAAGGGAAAAAACATTGTGTTGAGAATTCTGCCCCTGTCGGGTAAAAGTCAGGTTTTTTCTCTCAAGTTAATTGTTGTAGCTCCGTGCATAGTTCATTCCTTCTCCGGGACCGAGGCTAATAGTTTCATCATTTCCGGTCGGCCTGTTTCTTGTCTCTCTTGATTGTACTATATTTTACTCAATAGAAATAGTTTAATTTTACTGAGAAAAAAAGAAAACAAATCGTAATGCTCCCAACAAATAATGGTTGATGTACAAGATAGTGAAAACTTGGCAAGTATGACCTTTGGAAAAATGAAATCTTATTGAAATGAACAGTATAGATTTTTCTTGTAAACTAATTAGTGTTGAGTAGGAAATATTCCCCATATATATTCCGAGAAGATTACAAATCCAATCAAAAGAAAAATAGGCAAGCTCAAATGACTCCAAAGAGTGCGAATGGAACAATTTCACAATTAAAAAAAAATTCTGAAACAAAGTAGAAGTAAAATCAAACTACTAATAGAAAATTTGAGATTAAGAACAAAAATTCAAACCAAAAAAAAGGTAAGTGAAATTGCCATGATTATTTGAAAGCCCCAACAATACCAAATGAGAAAAAAAATATTAACTGAAAGAGGAATAATGTCAAATTACTATATGGATTCCCATTTAGGTTGAGCAATTAATTACGTCTGGTAAGCTTTGGAATAGATTAGGCTTTTCATTTAAGTCAAAATCCTAAATCAAGAGAATAGTTATCATCAAAAGTTTAAAAAGGAGAATCTTATCAAGGTACCTTTTCTTTTCATATATCTTGTTTATAGATTAATTGCAAAAGCCTCAATATTCAAGTATAAAAGAAAAGGCTTCAATTTAATGAAATAAATCCGATAAGTGAAAATTAAACACTCAAGGCAAAGAGACTCTAAATGCAGAGTTCCATCAAAATTGTTTTATTCAACTAGAGAATATATGAAATAAATCAAGGGAATTATGATTTAAGCTATCAACATAATCACACTTTGAACATGGCTAGCAAAGATATACAAACCGAATATCATATTAGAAAATACTAAATAAGCTAAAAAATGAAATGTAGAAGATGAAAATAAACACATGCAAATTGTACCTTGGAGAATCTTGTCATAAGTTACAATAGATATCTCAATTTTCTCCAAATTCCATGTTTTAAAGAATTAATCTCTTCTCATGATCAAGACTAAAGAGCATAAGGTAGTTGCATATTTAACAAAATTCACAAATGCCTATGATCGAGAATTTATTGAAATTAATCTAAGGTGAACATTCAGCCTATAAAAAATACTTACCTTGAAAGAAATAATTTCATGTTCAAGATATTAACAATGAATAAGAATCATTAGAAATTTCATATTTGTGCTTTAAATAATGAATTAAAACATGAAATTCTGTCAGAATGTACTTCATTTAATGTTGCAGTGATAAATATCCTCTTTGTAAATTCGTATTTAAGTTATGTACCTCATATGTTGCAAGAAAGATGAAAGCTCTTTGATTAAAAATAGACCCAAAACTTCTTTAAATGTAGTTTAATAAAAAATTTCATTCCAACCTCTGTGGCATATTTTACTTATATGGACCATATTTCAGTTTTTGCATGAAGCCACAATAGTATAGTGGGCCTTTGACATTAGAATATATATATATATATATATTATATTATATTATATATATATATATATATAACCAAAATGCAAAATAATAAACACAAAAATCAAGATTACCTTTGCATCGATATTCTCAAAATTCAATCATTGTGACTTATGGAGTGTTAAACTCGAAATAATTTTCAATGGTAGTAATTTTCTATTACCCCATTTGAATGAAAAGTAATGAACAACGTTGAATGATGGAAAATGGGAATAATAAGAGTGTACCCAATTATAAATAGTTTATAGTTTGAAGAAGAAAACATTTGGGGTAAGAAAACATTTTTTTTAGGATGAAAATTCAAGTATTGTATTTATGGTTTAATCATTTTTATGTGCTTACACTGAGAGAGAGTGTGTGTTTTGGGGGTGAGAAGGAGAGATAAGGGTGGATAGAGATATAGGTGGGGGGTGGAGACGGAAGAGGAGAGAGGCAAAGATAGGGAGGGAGGAAGAGATCTAGATATAGAGAGATAAATTTTAGAGAGAGAGAGAAGGGGAATAGAGAGGGAGGGAGTGAGAGATAGATAGATATATATGGAGAGAGAGTGTGTGTGTTTAGGGGCTAAGATAGAGAGATAAAGAAGGAGAGACAATGGGAGATAGAGATATAGATGGAGGAGGTAGAGATGTGATTACACTGAAATCAATGCACACTATTAATCTAATTACTTTCAAATTAATGTACATCATGCATCTTGTTGGATCAAATCAAAAAGTAACATCTACACTAAAATCAATGCATCTAGTGTGAACTATCAAATAGGATTAGAAATCAACATCTATACTAAAATCAATAAATATAGTGCAAGCAATCAAATAGGATTAGAAATCAATATCTATACTGAAACCAATGCATCTAATGCAAGAAATCAAATATGAGTATAAATCAACATCTACACTGGAATCAATGCATCTAGTGTAAGGTATTAAATATGATTATAAATCAACATCTAAAATGAAATGAATGCATCTAGTGCAAGTGATAAAATAGGATTAGAAATCAATATCTACACTAAAACCAATGCATCCTGTGCAAGCAATCAAATAGGAGTAGAAATCAACATCAACACTGAAATCAATGCATCTAGTGTAAGGTATTAAATAGAATTATGAATCAACATCTACACTAAAATCAATGCATATAGTGCATGTGATCAAATAGGTTTAGAAATAAACAACCACATTGAAAATCTTAAATATTCATGACTTTCTAGATCTAATTTCTATGTCTATATATGTCTCTATGAGACTCATTCTTCTTCCCTCTCTCTCCACCTTCCATTATGCATCTACCTCCCTCCCACTCTCCTTCTCTCTCTTCCCCTCCCTCTCCCCTATCTCATTCTATCTGCCTCTCCCTAACATTTTGTATCTTCCTCTTCTTTCCTCTCTCCCACTACTATCTATATTTATACCTCCCTCCATCTCTCCTTATTTGTCTCTCTATCTCAATCCCCTAAACATATGTCACGGTCTCTCTCTCCCCCCATATCTATCTATCTATATATCTATCTCTCCTTCTTTTGTTCCCTCTCTATCTCTTCTATCTCTCTCCCTACCACCTCCATCTCCCATCTATCCATCTTCCTCCCTCCCTCTCTTTGCCTCTCTCTTCTACCCCCACTGCCCCATCTATATCTCTATCTCCCATTGTCTCTCCTTCTCACCCATGGAACATACACACTCTCTCTCCATATCTATCTATCTCTCTCTCCCTTCCTCTTCCTCTCCCTCTCTCTACCCACCTTCTCTCTCTCTCTCTCTCTCTCTCTCTCTCTCTCTCACTGACTCTCCATCTCTCTCTTGTCACTACCTCTCCACCTTTCTCTCTCTATGTATTTCTTCCCCTTCCAACTCCATCTCCCTCTCCCGCTCTCTCTCCTATATCTCAAGTCCTCTCTCTTTTTCCTTCCTCTCTCTCCCCATCATACATACATTCTCTCTACACCCTCCAACTCTATCAATATCTCCCTCCCTCTCTCCTTCTCTCTATCCTCCTCTCTCCCCCCTGCATATCTATGTGTCCCTATCTCTCTCTTCCCCTTCTTTCCCTATCTTTATCCTCTCATTTTCTCTCTCTTCCTTCATCTCCTCTCTCCTTCATTCCATCTTCATCTCTCCCTTGTCACTCCCTCTCTTCCCCCCTCCAAATCCATCTCTCTCCCCATCCTCTCTCTCTTCCTTTATCTCTCTCATTCTTTCTCTCACGTCTATGTCTCTCCCCCACACTCTATTCCCCCTTCCATGTCACTCTCTTTCTTAAATATGATCACATTGTATTGCATTTAAGAAAGTATCTAAATTAATAAAAATCATAATTGGTTGTAAAATATTAATCCTATATTTTGGATCAATCATGTTAAAAAACATTCAATAATAAAAAAATTAAAAGAATCATGCATTATCTTTCCTCTATCACTGTTAATCACTTTGCTTTTTGATCACTTGGATCCTTGGTTAAGATGCATCTATCCTAGTTCTTTATAATGTTATTTATATTATATAAATATCACATATGTATATATTAAAGTATTCTCATTTCTTAATTTATTAAAACCTTCATTTAATCTCTATGAAATTATTGTTAGGGTTTGATATACCTCAAGGGTAATTATAACCTTTTTTATCTTAGATTAAATTAAAAATGGCTTTTAGATTAATTTAATAAAATAATTTTATTTTGAAATAAGTTATTGTTTTTGGGAATGTGGTATTGATATGGCATCGTATTGGTGGATGGTATTGTAACAATTAAAAGCCTAGATCCATAACATAATAATCAAAAGTCTAGATAGCCCATGGTATTATAATTTTCTTCCCTCCTCTCTTTCTCTATCTTTCTCTTGTAGGAAGGCCCATGGTATTGTAAAAAATTCTACTAGAAGTTAATAATATCCATGGTAAACATTCATGACTAAAAATCTTGCCATATTGTAAATATTAAGTTTTTATCCGCTTATTAATTAAATTTATAGATGGAACACATCTACATTAATTGCTACAAATATATTGATTACATAAAATATAATATTACAATATTATATGTTACCCAATATTTATAACCACCCCCACCTAATAAATAGTGGCTAGGGGTGGGGATAAATACTAATTAAAATGTAATATTATTAAATTTTACCTAATATTTCAGATCACACCCCACCCTAAATATTACATTCTACTCAATATTTCCTATGAATCCTACTAATTTTATTGAGCACCTTACATTATATTGAGTTTACCTTCCTACCACTAAAAACCTGAACACAATGAAATATAAATTTCAGCATATACAATCTATATTGGCAGACACATATATAGTAACGTTACAGATATATAGTAACGTTACACATATATAGTAATGCTACACATATCGTCCGCATATACAATATATATTAGCCGACACATATATTTTTTTTAATATTTTTTTTTTTAAGTAACGTTATGTTACATGACAACATCTCCTTAATATCAACATCTCCCACATATTTCTTTTAATATTTTTTTAATGTAATGTTACGTTACATGACAGCATCTCCCTCATATTTTTTTAATATTTTTTAATGTATCATTACGTTACATGACAACATCTCTTTAATATCAACATCTCCCACATATTTCTTTTAATATTTTTTAATGTAATGTTACGTTACATGACAGCATCTCCCTCATATTTTTTTAATATTTTTTAATGTATCATTACGTTACTTGACAACATCTCCCTCATATACTTGGCTCTGAGTTGTAGAGCACCGACGCAATTAAATAATAAAATAAAAATTTTAAATATTTTTACATAATTCATTAAATTATAAAAAATAATAAATAATCAGAAATTCTATTCAGTTAATTAAGTGCTAATATAACTAAATTATGTAAATAAAGGAATAATTAAATTAATTAAATTTTATTTAGATATTTAAGTTAATTCAATTTATACCCTTTATAAAAAGAAATGTAAAAATACATATTTATATATAATATGCCTAGACATTAAAAAATAACCAAACTTTGGCTAATGATATCTTTTTAACCATGCAATGGAATGAACCAAATTTGAAATTTTTGAAAGTTGGTAGCAAAATGAAAACTAAGAAAAGTGAAATCCACTCAAAAACCGCAAAATTACAGAATCGCTTAATATTAAAAAAAATTACATGGAGGACCCCATAATTTTTCGAAAAAAATATGAGTGGTTGTTGACGCCTCAACTGTGCCTCAATTAGGTTGGAGCCTAGAGTAGGTTGGAGCTTGCTCATTATCAAGGTTAGTGCCTTAATTAGGTAGTAGCCTACAATGAGTAATTTCTTACATTATGTTGATGGTGTTGAAAGTTGCCAATAGGGAAGGGGGTCTTCCTGATGTGAGATCTTAATTAGGCCACTCACTGTTTGGATTAGAAGCCCCAACCGGAATATGATCGGTTGCCAAAAGTGATGGTTTCAAATATATGCCTTGGCTGCAATAAACATATAATATGATATATTGATGGCCTTGGTGGCAACAAGTGTATGAAATTTGTGAAGTATCAAATGTAATGCATGAAATGTTCCATCACATCAAAGGGAAATAAGTGAGACCCCTAGAAGAAAGTAGTAGTAGTAACTTATAAGAGACACACAACTAATACGAAAGAATTTTTAGTTAACTTGAAAAGTAGTTTACAAGATAAAAAGGATTGCAATGGCATAATCAAAATGCATCAACAAGATACATACTAGCATTAGCATAAATGAAACAACATACATCACAAATATATAAAGAATAGCTTACTTCATTCATGACATATGCATGAAGGTGTTCCAACTCTAAGAGATTCTTATTATAAAGTGAAAGTTCCAAGCATATAATTATATTGAGAAGAAACTAGCCCCAATAGTGGAACATGAAGGCAACACTTGCTTATCCAAAGAATGATATTCCTCCTATGCTAGACTGGATAAGCCAAGGCTCCAAATATCTGGTTCCAAGCCCTATTGTCATGCCCTGAGGAATCGGGCACTCCGCACGACGGGCGGGCGACCCGCACGACGGACAAACATGTCCGCACCCGGCAGTGGGCACGACCCGGGCGCAGCAAACGGACACCGGGCGAGGCTACATGGCGAACAAGTTGATGGTTGGCAAAGGGGCTCCGCACACAACAGGCGGGCGACCCGCGCCCGAGGGGCGGACGCCATGAACGAAGGCATCAACATAAGGCGAGACAATAGCTCTGAACGCACACGGGTACCGTGGGTGAAACGAGTTTGGGACACGGCACAGGTCGGGCAAGGCACAACCATCTAATCGGTGGCCAAACGGAGTAACCGTGGGCGAACAACCTGTGGTGGAGTGGGGTTGTGGGTAGTGCGCCGAGCGCACACCCGGTTGACAGTTCGGCGAGCGGACAGCTCGGGCGTTCGGCGTATAGGTAGTTCAGGCATTCCGACAGTTCGGCAAGCAAGCAGTTCGGGCGATCATCGGTTTGGTTGTTCGAACGAACGAAACATGGTAACGGGCGGAGGACCACACGCATGGTGCGCCCACCCACCCCGAGCTACGTCGTGCAGCATTATGGTATGGCGTTGGCAGAGGAAAGGCACACAGGTGCACCCGAACGAACTCGGGTGTGGTGGCATCAAATGGACGTGGAGGCAACGAGCCCGAACAGCGGGCGAAATGGCAGCGCGGTCCAGCGAGGAGGATGTCACACACAGGTTACGAGCGAGCAAGCACGAGTGAGGCCGAAAGGGATATACCCTTTGGCGTGGGCGGCTTTGTGTTACAAAGGCCGCCCCGCCAAACGGGGAGACACGACGGTTCACACAAAAACATACGTCGGCTTTGTTATTAGAAAGGGGCAGATGTTGTATTATTGGGGTCGGCTTTACAACCGACACCCCCATTCAAGTGGCGGTGGCAAGCCTATATATAGGCGAGGCTGAGGCCCATTTGAGGCATCAATCGATCGGACTCAAGTCTCCATCAAACAAAAGGAGCGCAGTTCAATTGTGTGCATATCTTTGGCGCAGATGTAAGGACGCAGCTCGAGTTTTGACAGACGGTGTAGAGGGGTCGAACGATAAGGTCGTGGACAGCAGGTTATGTCGGTCTTGGCACGAAGTCGCATGGTGAGAATGCGCACTTGGTCATAGGGGACGGTATATGTTAAAAGGATGTTCTAAAGCCTGTTGTAAATTGAACCATCGTGCATGTCGTGGGTTCTACGCCCAGCGCACGTATGTTGTAATGTTTTGAAAAATATAATAAAAGCATTGTGGGCGGACTCGTTCGGGAGTTTCCCCTCCCAAACATAATTATATGTCAATGTTCTATGTTCGGTTTTGCATTGCATGATAAGTTATGTTGGTTGTGGATTTAAATCGGTTACAAGACTTATAATTCAGTTATAGAGTTAATTTGATTATAAGTGTAATTCGGTGGTGAAATTATAATGGTATAATTTGGTTATAAGGATTAATGTGTATACTTATTCGAAGAGGTTGAATTAAGTATCGTGTGAAGGCGTACTCCATATGCACTTCTATTGAACAAATAGAGTGCACGGTGGTGCCGCACCCGCCCAATATAAAAAAAAAAAAGATTGGGGTCGTGATAGGTGGTATCAGAGCAGGGTTGCTCAACAGAATTTTGCAGGTGATTTGGAGAAGACGGTGAATGGTCGACACCAGGTCACAAAAGAACAAGAAGATGGCAGCCAATTCTCAAGCCGGGTCCAGCCATACGATGAAGGATGCGGTGAGGGATACAACTCTTGAGTTCATTGACAAGGTAATTGGGAGGATGGAGACTTTGGAAAACTCTTGGAACCAAGAGGTGGGTTCACTTAACAAGGAACGGGAGACCATCTCAAAGGTCAAAGAGGAACTTGAAGAGCTCCAGACGCAGCATGATGAGCTCAAGACGCAATTTGAGTACACTGATTTCTTGTGTACACAGCTTGAAGGAAGAGTAAAAGAGGTCGAGGAATCAAGGGATCAAGGGCTACCAGAGCTCGTGAACTTGAAGGGGACCCTCGACAAAGAAAACAAAGCTCTTGAAGAGGCCCAAGATGAGATTGCGGTATTGAAAAGGGCCGTGAGGCACAACTCAGGTGGAGGAGTACCCCATGTAAAGGTCAAAGAACCGGAATCTTACGACGGGGCAAGGAGCGCAAAGGTTCTTGGTAATTTCTTATGGGACATGGAGCAATACCTAGAACGGTTAAACCTACCTAAAGGAGAAGCGCAAGTCAAGGTAGCCACCCAGTTCCTAACTAATGATGCCAAGATGTGGTGGCGAAGGAGGGCCGATCAGATTACCAATGGTAGTGCTGATGACATCACTTCGTGGGATGACATGAAGAAAGCCTTGCAGTTACACTTCAGTCCTCAAGATGAAACGTGGGAGGCAAGGACCAGGATTAAGTTCATCAAACAAACCGGGAGATTACAAACCTATCAGCAAGAATATTCGAGCGCGATATTGGAACTTCCTGACATGGCCGAGAAGGACAAGGTTTTCAATTTTATTATTGGGTTGAAGCCTTGGGCTCGTAATGAGGTGAAGAGGTAGAAAATCAGGATGCTTGAAGAGGCCTTCGCTGCGGTTGACAGGCTCGTAGACCATTACGATGAGACTTCTAATGAGAAAAATAAGTTCGATAAGCCAAAAGAAAAGAAAAAGGAAGACACTCCAAAGGTGGATAATGCTCCAAAGGAGAAGAAACCTTTGAAGTGTTGGTTATGTGCAGGTCCACACATGGCTAAGAACTACCCTTCTAAGCCAAAAGTGGTCGTTGCCGCTCAAGAGGAAGAGGAGGACAATGCTTCTGTAGGGATGATGCAGATCCTCGGAGCCTCTGTGACTACGGAGATAACCTCTAGGAGGAATCTGGAAAGGAACAGATTGGAATATGTGCGCATGAAGATTGGTGGGACGGAAGTACTCACGATGGTTGACAGTGGGGCTTCACACAATTTCATGAGCGAGGACACGGTAAGGAGACTTGGTCTAAAGTTTGTGCCGGTGGAAGCACATATGAAGACCATAAACTCTCCCCCAGCGATGATCCTTGGCATAGCTGAAAAGGTGGACATGGTACTTGGTGAGTGGTCCGGGAAAGTGGACTTCACCATAGTACGGATTGATGACTATGAGGCGGTGTTGGGGATGGAATTCATGAAGCAATTCGAAGCTATGGTAGTGCCACATCTGAGGAAGCTCTTCATTTATGATGGGAGAGAGGACGTGCCCATAGGTGTTCCTACCATGGGTGTGACTAAGCCGGATCATAAACTAGGAGGGATGCAGATGGAGGACAAGGAAAAGACAAACAAGCGGTTGTCTACCATGGAGACAAAGCTTGCGGAACAAGCATTGATCATCCAATCGCTTTCAGATAGCATCTTGGATTTGTCAAGAAGGCTAGAGTTGGTAGAGGACGATGACGATGAGGACGATGTATATGTGAGACCGAACATCCAGAAGGAAGATCGGGAAGCATATCTACGACGAATGGAGGTTGAGGATCCAGACAGGTGGATCGAGTTGAGTAGTGAGAGAGAGCCACCTGGCTCATCTCCTTTGCGATCTTCTTAGATGATATGGAGGAAGGGCTCATTGTTGACTGCTCAAGGCAGTGAGCCCTTAGTTTGATTGGGCAGGTATGATGATCCCAGCATGCGGCAGAAAGATGGGGTTTCCATGGACCTGGGCAGGGGATCGTGAAGTAAGTGTGGGCACATAGTCAAGATGTGTGACACTTGACCATAAACATATTGGTGACCTGATGGAGACAGGATCGTTGAGGAGTCTACATTATGGTTGCTAATGATTTCGGTGGGGAGATACCGGGATGAAGTGTTGTCGGGACGACAACGTTTTAGGGTGGAGGAGGGTGTCATGCCCTCAGGAATCGGGTGCTTCGCACAACGGGCGGGCGACCCGCACGACAGACAAACATGTCTTCACCCGGCAGTGGGCACGACCTGGGCACAGCAAACAGACACCGGGCGAGGATACATGGCGAACAGGTTGATGGTTGGCAAAGGGGCTCTGCGCACAACGGGCGGGCGACCCGAGGGTGACCCGCGCCCGAGGGGCGGACGCCCTGAACGAAGGCATCAACATAAGGCGAGACAACAACTCTGAACGCACATGGGTACCGTGGGTGAAACACGTTTGGGACACGGCACAGGTCGGGCAAGGCACACCCGTCTAACCGGTGGCCAAACGGAGTAATCGCGGGCGGAACAACCTGTGGTGGAGCCGGGTTGTAGGTAGTGCACCGAGTGCACACCCGGTTGACAGTTCAGCGAGCGGACAGTTCGAGCGTTCGGCATATAGGCAGTTTGGGCGTTCCGACAGTTTGGCAAGCAAGCAGTTCGGGCGATCAGCGGTTCGGTTGTTCGAACGAACGAAACATGATAACGGGCGGAGGACCGCACGCATGGTGCGCCCACCCGCCCCGGGCTACGTCGTGCAGCGTTATGGTATGGCGTTGACGGAGGAAAGGCACACAGGTGCACCTGAACGAACTCGGGTGTGGTGGCATCAAATGGACGTGGAGGCAACGAGCCCGAACAGCGGGCGAAATGGCAGCACGGTCAAGCGAGGAGGATGTCACACACAGGTTACGAGTGGGCAAGCACGAGTGAGGCCGAAAGGGATATACCCTTTGGCGTGGGTGGCTTTGTGTTACAAAGGCCGACCCGCCAAACAGGGAGACACGACGGTTCACGCAAAAACATACGTCGGCTTTGTTATTAGAAAGGGGCGGATGTTGTATTATTTGGGTCGGCTTTACAACCGACACCCCCATTCAAGTGGTGGTGGCAAGCCTATATATAGGCAAGGCTGAGGCCCATTTGAGGCATCAATCGATCGGACTCAAGTTTCCATCAAACAAGAGGAGCGCAGTTCAATTGTGCGCATATCTTTGGCGCAGATTTAAGGATGCAGCTCGAGTTTTGACATACGGTGTAGAGGGGTCGAACGATAAGGACGTGGACAGCAGGTTATGCCGGTCTTGGCATGAAGTCGCATGGTGAGAATGCGCACTTGGTCATAGCGGATGGTATATGTTAAAAGGCTGTTCTAAAGCCTGTTGTAAATTGAACCATCGTGCAGGTTGTGGGTTCTACGCCCGGCGCACGTATGTTGTAATGTTTTGAAAAATATAATAAAAGCATTGTGGACGGACTCGTTCGCGAGTTGCCCCTCCCAAACATAATTATATGTCAATGTTCTATGTTCGGTTTTGCATTGCATGATAAGTTATGTTGGTTGTGGATTTAAATCGGTTACAAGACTTATAATTCGGTTATAGAGTTAATTTGATTATAAGTGTAATTCGGTGGTGAAATTATAATGGTATAATTTGGTTATAAGGATTAACGTGTATACTTATTTGAAGAGGTTGAATTAAATATCCTGTGAAGGCGTAGTCCATATGCACTTCTATTGAACAAATAGAGTGCACGGTGGTGCCGCACCCGCCCAATATAAAAAAAAAAAAGATTGGGGGCGTGACACCTATGCTTGAGATACAAGGGTTTTTTTATAGAAAATGAGATGGCCCTTCATCTCCCTTTGTTACCTTTGAGTTAACCTCGTGACTCTTAGAATTCTTTTGTCTTTTCCCAATTAATGACTTTTCACATTCCACAATTAACTCTTGTACTTCCGCTTACATATTTTATTTCAAATACAATAATACAAAAACCCATATAGTATAAAAATGGGTAGAGTCTATAGTTTAAGGAAACTATAGCTCGAAAAATTCAACTTGCAATTCTGTGGTTACATATTTATTCCAAGCTTTTTACTGTGTGATTGTCTCCTCATACTTTATTGGAAGGTTAGGCTAAAACATGACTCTAGCTTTCATCGCATCTGGGTAGATGGTTTTGGAACCAACATATACTTCCTTCTACAATAATAATAACTTCATATTGATCTTATTAGGATGACATATGTATTTTTTCATGTTATGTCTATTAACCTCCAAGTCTTCTTTGGTAATGATTTGCTTTAGTTGGTGAAATTATTCGTCGATCTCCTGCTTGACCGTGTTTTTTCCCTTTGTTTCTGTAAAAGGCCCTACTAAGGTGATCCTATTGGATTTTGGTATCCACCCACCTATTCCACTTTGACCCCCACCATTATCCCTTTCATGTTTTCAATTTCCTTAATTGTAGCACAATTTACTATTTCTGGTAGTTTTTGGGTCGTGAACTTCGTGAGCCATTTTTAGGCCCAAAACGATTTTTTTTTGGAAAACTAGGGCCAATGAGGGTAATTGTCAAGCATTGGCTGGTTGTAAGTTTTATTCCTCAAGTAGACCTTTCTAACGAGGTATTTTGCACATCAAACAAAGATTGTATGTTAAAGTTATGACCTTGGGATGTTGATGTACCGATTTACCCAAACAGGGCCCATAGTTTTGGCACTTCATCTCCTATGATTAGGTTTTTGGATGTTTAAGATTTTCCATTATTTCTCAATAATAAATAGCCCTCCAAGCCTCATTGAAACACAGTTTAGAGGCATGTAGCCGTGACATCTCTTCCTAAAGATAAGCTACCATCACCCGAGCTAGTCTTATTTCCATTATGTTTGTAAGCATATTTAAGTAGTTGGTATTAATGAAATGAAGTGTTATTTATGATGCATCTCTATATTTATGGTTATATATGTACTTTGTTGCATTCCTGTTTAAATCTGGATTAGTGTTATCAAATCGATCTGCTATTTCTATGTTTTTCCTTGCATGTCCCTAATGTGGTCGAGATATAAGGAGTTAGGGCTCAATCTAGTTTAACCTTTGCAAGATCAACCTAACAAACCCTAAAGACCACCCATGGGGGAAGAAAAAAAATATGAGGGAGTAGGAGATCCTATCAAAATATTGCTTGAGGAGGCCCTCAATAAACAAAGGAATGTGATGATGGATAACATCTACCAAATCCTTCAACGATTTCCCAACGGCAGTGTATCCACATCCAACAACCACTCTGGAGGAACCACTACTTTCAAGGTACAAGTAAACTTTTACATTCCCATATTTGAGGGCCAAATAGATGCATATGTCGTAGATAAATGGTTACATATGCTAGAAGGATTTTTTTTTGTTTGTGATTTTTCCAACCAGGAAAAGATTATTTTTTCTCTTCTCAAAGCCACCCCCCACATCAAGGATTGGTGGCAAACCTACTATGAGTAGAAGGATGAAAGTACACCCTCACTATTTTAAGCTGCACCCACTTGGAATTCATTTCGGGACACCATCACAGAGGAGTACTACCCTTTCGAGAGCTATGAGGATAAATACATAAATTGGACCATGTTAGGGTAGGGAAGGGACCAAGACCTATAAGAGTTTAACAATGTTTATCATACCCTTCATATCTAGTTGGGTATCAAGGATTCTAAGAAACATTTGGTACTCAAGTACTGCGTTTTCCTACACAAGTACATCCAGGATGAGACGGAGTTCCTAGACATCTCCTCACTTGGGACAACATACCAATACACTATCAATATTGAGTAGAAGCTTAAATAAAAAAGTGAGACTTTGCATCTATGAATCCTAAGCAAGGGAAAAGTGTCCCCATAACCGCAAAACAAATAACAAAGCCAAGGTAGGGTGACACAGGACCACCCGCCAAAGCTACAAGAAAATACTTACACTTCGAAGCCAGAGAAGGACACAGGAAAGTGGTGTGAGTTCCATAAGATCTCCACTCACAACACAAGTGAGTGTTGGGAAAATCACTCACTAGTGGCCGAGCTGTAGGCTTCTAAATCAAATGCATGTTTTGACTCTGAGTTAGAACCCAAAAAGGGGAATGAAGAAGGGAAGAAAATTATCGATGCAGAGCCCAATTCCACTATTGCAACCATGAAGATACAGAGGAGGAGGAGCATCTCTTCCACTCATAGATGTGGGTTAAGTGTCCACACTATAGTTTATTATTCATAGCGAGAGACAAAAGGACCTCATTTCAGCACAATTCATGAAGCAGTTGGGCTTACCGACCACAACACAGCCATAACAGTACACCATCAGGTGGCTTCACCAAGGATAGGATCTTCACGTCAGCCAATAGTTCCACCTTCCATATAGAATCAAACCCTTCATGGATGAGGTATTATGTGACATTGCTCCTCTTGATATTTTTGATGTTTTATTAGGACAACCATACATGTGAATGTGACATGGTTTGTATGATTCAACGCCTTGCACTTTTACTATTAGCTTCGAAAATAAGTTGTCCATGATACCAGAGGTAGCACCACCTACCTCCATCTCTTTGGTTACTGCAAAACAATGTAGTAAGCTCATTTCCAAAACTAAGAAATTTGTTTTCCTTATGGTACGCCCTGAGAGAACAAAGAAGACGGTGGCCATGACCTCCAGACAGGGACCCTCTGCAAGACAACAAGGGATGGACAAGGTCATGCAGGAGTACAAGGACATCTTCACCTCCCCCATAGCAGTTCCTCTGCACTGTCAGGTCAAGCACTCCATCGATTTGACCCCAGGTATGTCATTTCCCAAAGGACAAATCTATCAACGCTCTATTTTGGAGAACGACGAAATCAAGTGGCAGACTCAGAAGTTGCTACAGAAAGGTCACATCTGGAAAAGTTAATCACCCTTTGGGAGCTCGATCGTGTTGGTACAGAAGAAGGATGGGAGTTGGAGACTCTATATTGACTATCGAGCACTGAACAAGATAACTATCTGGAATAGGTACCCGATCCCACTAATTGATGACAGTCTGGACCAACTCAAGGGGGACAAATATTTCAACAAGATCAACTTGAAGTTCAAATATCCCCAGGTACTAATTGAACCCTCTCATGTGTGGAATACTACCTTTAAGCCTTGAAGGACCTTTTCAAATGGTTGATTATGTCTTTCGGGTTGACAAATGCTCCTGCAGCCTTCATGAGGATAATGCATGGCATCTTAAGGCCATTCCCCAATTCATTTGTAGTGGTATACTTGGACGAAATCCTGATTTTAGCCAAATTTGGGAAGATCATCTCTATCTTAATGTCAAAAAAATTTCATAGAAAAATGTTTGATGCATTGAATAATCTGGCGAACATTAAAAATTTGAAGTTTCACATCTTTTGAATTTACAACATTTCATAATCATCTAGAAACATGAAATATTTTGACAACCCTAACTTCTTTTAGTGATCAACCCTTATGGTTTAAATCTAAATATGCATGGGCTTGTTGCACTATCATAAAACCCTAAAAAATTTACTCAACACTTCATAATATAGAATTCTTATGCTCTTTATGAAAATGATTTAAGATTTCTTATGATTTAAACCTATTATATGAGGGTTTGAATTATTTGTAAATATGGTTTGATATGTACTTCTGCAATTTTTTGCCTCTAGAATGCTTAATCACACTTAGGCATAAAATCACTATGCTCTTAGGCCAAGTGAATATTTTTTAGGCTTGAATGGAATCCTCTTTAAAATTGTTGAGCTTTCCAAGTGTTTTCTAGTTCAAAGACAAGCATTTACATTTTTGTAAGTGTGGAGGGTTTTATTTCTTAATTTTGTTGATCAAAGTATAACAAGTGAATCTTAGATCACATAATTTAAAATATATTTACTTATTATTGGTCATTGCATCTACTACACTAAGACTATTTTTCTAAAATCTCTCTTTTGATCAATCTTATTAGTTTGATGTCTTAGTTGGTCATTATGGTACAGAGAACTAAGTTGTTAACACCTTTTTGAGAACTGAAACACTACCCAACTTATTCATCCTTAGAAACAATCTATTTTAAAGTTTGGTTGGAAACAAAATTTATTTATTTATACCATGGAAATGTTCTGATTCAGAAGTGGCACATAAACATAGATTGAATATTGATCTAATTGAAAATTTCAATGCTTGAACATGCACATAATTTTGAACCTCTAAAATATAAAATCTAGTGTAATGACTTAAATGACCTAATGATTATCAGTACTTTAAAGTTTTAAAGACATTAGTATGTAGAGAACTCAATAATACAGTCTTTCACAAATGATGATCCTAGCAACTTTAAAGTTGAACATTTCTTTAGTGCCCTAATTTTCATAGGTTATATAGTTTAATGTTTACACCTTGATTTTTGTTTATTCATTTGAAGATGCATCTATGAAGCATCTTGAGTTACTCTTTTTTCTTGTTTAATGAAATTTTGGGACAAATTTGCTCCAAGAGAGGGATTACGTAGTGTCCGATTTTTCTCTAGTACAATTTTGTGACACCTAATGAGGGTATTTTTGATGAATTATGTATGACATAATTATATGTTATGGACTTCAATTTGTCACTTGATTGGGAAAATTTTGGTATATATTATATAGTTTTGTTTATTCTTATGAGTGTTTATATGAGTGAATTATGTGTACCATATCAACTTTGATATATGTAACTTTTCTTCTGTATCTAGCTCATGGCACATGATTGTGACATATGGATGAAAACTATTGTGTGAAATAGTTAACTAACTATAATCTTGACGGTGACACATCCTTTACATGATTATGTATGATTAAAATTATATTGAACAGGATTGGGTAGAGAAGTTAGTTACTTTCTACGAAGGGTACTCAAATCAAGAGTGACCATGGAGGTTACACACACATTTGGGTAAAATAAGGTTAAGTTAATTTATTATGAAAATTCAATTGATTCTCTTAAAATATAATTTGTGATGGGTGCAAGTCTAGGGAACAAAGAGGTTTCCAACAAGACCATCAAATGGGTAAAGCTCACAATAAATTCATTAAAGGAAATGTGGTTTTTTAAGAAGAATAGAAGAGAATCGTTGAAAATATTAGGGCGTGGATTCCTAAATCTTTGTAAGATCAAAGACTTGGAGTCTTAGATCTATGTGATAGATCAAGGTGTGGAGTCTTGAACATATTGTGATGTGGAGGCATAAATACAAGGAAAGGATGGGGAGTCCTAATAAGTCTGGAGAGGTATACAATGGGGGTGCAGAATCCCTATACTCATCATAAAAGCACCACTCAGGGGCATAAATTAACTAAGTGAACTAACCTAGGATTAAACATAGATTAATTTAATTTCACAATACCCACTCTGAATGGGATTTTAGGAAATATTATTTTAATAAAATGGTTGATTATTTATTTAAATAATAATAAATAATAACAAAAAAATAAACAATATTGTTTTGAAGAAATGACATGTGGGGATGATGAATATCATATAATTTAAGTAATTAAATAACAAAAATATTGAGGGGTTTCCACCTCAACGGATGGTGATAAATAATAGGAAATATTGAAAATTACAAGGAAACTAATTTTACATGGGGGGATGATGTGTCACCTCACTCAAAGGCTAAACTAGAGATGGGTCCCCATGGTTTTTTGGGACAGAAAGAGTACCCAAATATTACTAGAATGACTTTGGAATTTATAAGTTAGATGTCTAGGTTGTTTCACTTGCTTAAGTGTGACCTCAATGGTTATAAAAGGAAGAGAGGATTCTTCCTTGTTTGTACATCTCTCTTCTATTATAGTATTTTGATGAGCTTTGCAGCTTGGGGAATTCAAGGGGAGAAGTTCTCCACGCATATGGTTGGGTGGAAATCGGGTAGGCCTATTGGAGTTGGTAGGTGAAGCTATTGAATAGAGAAAATTCGTCGAGTATGAAGTATAATTTCAATTTTGTTACATTTAAAATTAATTAGCTTTTCTTAGAATATTTCTTTGAATTAGCTTGATTTGTCACCAATATTATACTTGTGATCTCAGTATTACCATGTTAATTATGAGCTAATCTACTTAGAGTTAGAATATATCAATTATAACAATTACTTACAGATTGTTTAACCCTTTTATGGGACCCATGTATGTAATTTACTCATATGTGGTTCAACGTCTTACAGGTATTCATGGATGAAAATTATTTGTCAAAATGTCTCAATGGTTGTAGCATTCATGGCTGCAAAGTGCATGTTAAATGTCAATGGTTGAAGCCATTTTTGTTGGTATAGTGTTGTATAAATGTATGTGCACTAATAACTGGTAATTTATTTACGTTAGTGAATCATTTCACGATGTTTAAAGAAATTATTGAGGAGTAATTTAGGTATATTTTTATTGTTAGTTAGCTGATGCACAATTTGAACTATTTGTTTTAACTTTTAAGTTCCATCTACATATTTTTGGCTTCTAGTTTCAGGTCATGCTATTTGGTTTATGTGGAAATAAGATAGATATTGTGTGATGAGAATTGTGATCTTAATAGTTTGGATTCTCTGATACATCATAAACTTTTTTGAACTATACCTTTAATATCATCAACTCCTTGATACTAGCAGTATTAAGATTGTTTTATTCAAAGTAAGTTTTTAAGTATTATTTTCACTATTTTAGCTTTTTTGGACTTGAAATTTTGATCTCACCATGGCTTGATTCCTCAACTTCAAATATTTCCCAAATTTCTGAGTGATTTTATTGTCATTATACTTAAATTATTTCAATATTTGAAATCTAAACATGAAGCCTCAATGCATTTTGGATTTTGTCAACAATTTTGTTATTTTGAAAATGACTGGAGTCTCATCAAAAGAGTGCCATGCTTTGTTGTTGGATTCCTTCATGCCTAGGGCTTCTTTGTTTAGTGATAGCAATGTTTAAGCTAATGTAGTTGAATTTGTAAGTCTTGTTGAGTTATAGTGGAGGATTTCTTGATAGAACAATTGTAACTCAGGCCAGCTGATATAAGAGACTGATACTCTAAATCTTGTTAAAACTTTGCAAATCTAAGTGTGGTTTCATTTTTTCATCTAACTATTTGTCAAAATCATTGAATGAAATTGTTTCAATATTTTGTTGTTTATGGAACTTAGCATGTGTGCATTAATATGGTAGCATAAAGCCTTATTTATAAAGGGAATTTATTACCATATTGGACTATAAATATATGCTTATGATTCCACATAATATCTTTACCTCAAGATCATTTATGTGCTTCAAATATGAACTTGTTCACGCTAAGATTCTTTGATTGTTTATCTTTCTTTTATGGTTTATACTCCTCATCAATAACGGTTAAAATAAAACTATATATATAGTAATTTAGGTTATAAACGTAGTTATTAGGTTTAGGACCTTGCAAGGTAGCACAGTTGTAACTTGAGGATTGATATAAATGAACAAATGGGGTACACAACACTCCTTGATAATATGGTTTAAAGTGGAAAATTTGATGATAAGTTTGGAAGAAGAAATCGAAGACCTAATTTATTCAAAAGGTTTCACTTCATTGGAAAATGCAAGAAATGTTTCTGAGTCGAAATCAATATTTTGTTTATGAATCTTCACATTTAAAAAAATGGGGAGAAAATAAGAAAAATGAGACATATACTCCATTTATTATCAATTGAATCCATGCCCTCCAAGATAACCTCAGCTATAGGTAGCTCAATATTGACGAACTCATGTGAAATAGGTAGAGTGATGACTTATGTGGGAAAAGTAGTTTAATCATATTCAATTTAAGGGTCGAATTTTTGTCTACCATTAGCAAATAATAAGACGATTTTTAAAGATGATATATCCTAAACAAAAAGTAACATTGTGTCCTCATTAGATCCTTCTTTCATATGAATCACTTAAGGATGAGGAGACCCAAGGTATCCATTGGTGATAGACAAAATCCTTTTGGTAAGAGACAACATCTTGAATTTTCTAGCAAGGGAAGGGGAAAGACATACATTAGAAAGGAATTTTTAAATAGTCTCATGCCAAAACTCTCATCATTATTCAAGGAATCACCAAAAAATGGAATAGATGTAACAACATTGGTCCTCATGTCAAGAATTTAAGTAAGTTAACCATATTCATCACCTTCCCTTAATGTATAAATCAAATAACACGAAGGACCAATGAGACCAAACCATCATAGCATAGAAAAAACTACACATCAAATGGTAAATTAGACTCCAAAGTTGTGTCAACTCCCTTGAGCTCAAATGAGATAGTTTCACCTCCTAAATATGTGAAGGATTTGATGATCATTTCTTACAATTAAAAAGTACGACTATTGAACTATTTTAGTGTGTTCCTATATTGGGTGAGTTGTAAAGAGGTAATATTTTTCCAATATGACATGGGAGTAATGCAAGTAGAAGTTTCTTCATTAACAACTTTGGAGGACATGCTTCCCATGAACCATCAATTTAATTAAGAAAGGAATTTAGTCAAAAATCATACTTTAACTTGTTCCCATGAAAAATGTACAAAAAATTGAACATGAGGGATCATGTGCACCTGTTATGGTCAAATATGCTTTTCATTGCATGGGGTAATTTTGCATAACTTCTAGGGTTTATGTGGCATATAGTTTTGAGCCAAGTCTTACACAAGAATGTAGCTGTGAGAATTTTAATGCATTTGTATTAGGGGCCAACCAACAAATAATTCCCTTGGGCAGGAAAATCACTATCTCTAGTTCCTTATATATTGAGAGAGGACCATTAGGATAGGGGTGATTAGAAAATATTTATTCTAGTGAGCACTTTTATGAGTCTCATGGTTTTTTTCTCATGTTGTTAAAAATATCATTTTATGACATATAAATGTTGGCACTTGGAAATGGATACCCTAGTTGAGGACTACCTACCAGGCCCCCTTGAGGAGAGGTAGGAATTGTACATCCATTAATTGTCACTAGTAAGGGAATGGTTTCGTCAAAAAAGTAAGGTACCACCTAGCATTCTATTAGGAAAATTTTCTATGAATCTCTACCATTTGTGGAACTCATGAATAATATGAATGTCATGCACAAATATTAAAAGGAAACATATTATGGGTTCACCCATTGACATTGGCTTGGAGTTGTTTATTTTCCAACTCACTTTAGAGCCATTTTTCTCTTTAATCTTATTACTCTTCCATTTAGGTGGTTTTTGGGCATGGAATCCCCCCAAGGCATGTTTTGGGGCTTAAAGCTCAAGTTTTGACTAAGTCCATTGTAAATACTCCGCAATTATGCACGTGAAGCGTGAAGTCATAATAGAGTCATAGGGTTGTCCACCCTTCTTTTAGTAATGTAATGTCAGTTCGAAATATCTAGCCATGGTCCACAGAACATGGGATTGTATAAATTGAGTGAGGCTATAAATGTAGAAAAGAGAGAATAATGAGATAAAATGATGAGTCTAAGGAATTGAGGAAGAATCGAGTCAAAGTGTAAGTCATGTCTTTGGGTCGTAGAGTAGGAGAAGCCTCTACAATTGAGTGCACAGAGGCCTCGTAGTCCGTAGTTGATTGCACGGACTCCTGCAGCTGAGTGCGCAAGGCAGGTCGAGTTTGTAACCGTTCGAAGAATTAATAAAAGAGAAGGTTTACCATATTTCTATGTATCTTTTCCTGTTTTATATATTATTGGGTATGAATTGAAAGTTTACTATTTACGTGAAGATAACTAACTACTATAAGAAGATAAGTAAGATCTCAAGTGTAACTTAGGAAAATAGTACAGATCGCCGCTCCAGCAATATGAAAGGATCTCAGGTTGTGTGAAGGTGAGTATATTAGGGCACGAAGGCCAGGGAAGTGTGCGAAGTAATCTACGCAAAGAGATTCACAGTAGGACCAAATCACCACCTCATACATCTCAAGCGTGCAGAAATTTGGTTCCAGCACCCCCCATACTACATCAGCTGAGACCTTAGTCCGCACTCTACAGAGTGTTGTCGAAAGGGCCAGTAGTACAGGGATTGGTTTGGCTAATTAACTTCGAACCTAGGTCAAGCCCCAACAAGCCAACAAATGGTTTTGTTTCCAGGACTGGGATTTGCATAGAGATGTCTCATGTCGTATCATTGGAATCCAGCTAAGAAAGAATTTGAATATTGGTTTGATAGGAAGATTCACGAGTTCGTGGCGCAGGAGAACATGAATCCGTAACTATCAAAAGAGGAGTTGTTAGACTACTACCTATACATAGATATCCACAAAATTTTCTTCACATATTTCCCTACTAAGCTATATGAGTGGATCGTGAAGCTAGCAGATAGCCATGGAAGGTGCATGCTTGACAGACCTATTGTGTGGACTCCAGAATTGGCGTGCATATTGGAATCATTGGAGGATAATATCGCACGTGCTATTGATCACTGGCTCGATCGAATTATAGGAGGTTTCGCTACTGAGTTTGTGGTAGATACTTCAGTCAGCTATAGCAAGGCAGAGCAATGCTTTCTCAAAGGACCACGAGGTGAGTACATTAAGTCTCTAAACACTTGGATTAAAATGCTAATGTGTGAAAAGTGGATTATGCAGATACATTAATGTTCAAGGCTACACGAAGTGGGAGGATTTATAGAAAAGAAGGTAGTGGAGAACTGGAAACTAGCCACTTGACTTCACCTCTACAAGGGAACGAAGAAGAGCTTGTGAAGGTCTAACGAAGAAGTGCAATCAATCTGATAAGGAAAAGGATTCTGTGCATACCACCCCCACCTACACTATTATAGACATATTTGGGCACTCCAAACCCAATCTTATATGTCGATAAACCAAGGGCTCTTTAACCCCTAAAATTGTTGTTTCATACCCTAAAGGATCATGGTCAACTAATTACATCATTCCCCAGAAGTTCCACCTAAAAAAACCACTCAAAACAGGCCAAAACTGGACCATACTGACTACTCCACTATCAGGGTGTGATGCATACTGGCTCCTCAAGCATGTAAATCACAAAGGCTCCATTTAGTAAAGCCCTTGCAGTTTATAGTCAAAAAGCAAATGATAAACCTCTTGCCTCAGAGGTCAATGTCATGTCATCTGACATGGGCAAAGATCCAAAGGAACCAGGAGGAAAGAAGAAACAGGAGAACTCGACTCCTGAAAAATATTTTGAAAAAACTACTGGGCAAAAGAAACCTCTTTATCCATGTTACATATGTAACGAAGAGCATTTCACGAAATATTTTCCACATCGAGCTGAGGTTGCAATTTTTTTAAAAACTTCAAGTACCTCGGCAGTGTTGATTGATCCATTTCCAAACCCAGAAACCAATCTAGTTTCTATCGATCATGCTTCCATAACATAATTTCTTATGCTATCCATCTCGAAATAGCAAAATGATGCTTTGATATTGACAAGGAACAAATATTACGGGAATCCATAGTCATCGAACAACAAGGCTATATATCAACCCAGTGGTTCAACAACAACTTCACCAGAAGTTGTTTTGCCCATCATTCCTGAATTAACTATCAAGTCACCAAAGGGAGTAGTACATAAATAGAAATTTAATCCTTGTGCTCAAGAAGCACAAAATTATAATATAGTGGAGGATATAGCTCAATCTCCATTAGTTATGTCAACCCTTGAGGTACTGCAAAATTGCCCCTCCCAAAAGTAGGCTTTGTTGTTAACAATAGGTGGGATTGATCCAACGGATTCCAATCTTGTGGCCTTTAACCATAAAGGATACAAACCTCAGTTACTGGCCTAACTCAGTTTCCTTATACAAGTAAAAGCCCTCATAAAACTGTTCATCGAACAATCATTGATGAGGGGGCATCTACCTGTATTATGTCAATGAGTTGCTGGAAAACTTTAGGTTCATCACCCTTGTCGTGATCATCAAAGACATTAAAATAATTCGATGGAAGAACATACACACTTTATGGGATATTAAGTAACTTGCAAGTTGAACTGGGAGGCAAGACAGTAGAAATTGAGGTCAAAGTCATTGATGGAAACCTCGACTACAATATCTTGCTGGGAAGGCCCTTGATTTATGCTATGGCTGCTATGGTGTCAACATATTTTAGAAAGATTGCATTTCCCTTCCAAGGTGGAATTACAATCATTGACCAGCTAACCTTTTACCCCAATAGTTCACAAGCTACTAGAAGCATTCCATTGATCCATGGAAGTTCTCAATTGCTTCAAAATGTCAAAGAAGGTCTCCTAAAAGACCCTTCCTTAATGGGTACTTTTGCCCTCCCACCTCCAATTAATCTAGTGGAAGTGGCCATAATGGAAACTTTTCATATGATATCTTCTACATCCTCTAAGATAAAGAATAACTCTGACCATTTTGATAGTGTGGATAATTGTGAGGTGTTATCCTCAAGCCCCATAGAATATTTCTAGTAATCAATTTTCTGGGCCTAGGCGGCAAACCCAAACCAACATAGCGATTGTTTGGATAGATAGGTCTATAGAGTATGGTACCTCTTCCGATCCTTGGTCTCATATACATTCTACAAATGAAGGAATCATTTAGTCGATGATGATAGGAGAGATGCAGTGGGAAGACTACCACCATCGTTCCCACCTTCAAGATAACAATGAAGATTATTGAAGCGACCTTAATCATCCTTCAATTTTTTATTTTTTATAAAATACTGTAAATACAGTGGATTCTGAGTGAAATATATCCAATATTGAAGAAACTATGGCCATTAATATCTAGAACAAACCTAATGTTGTATAGAATATTCATGCTGGCAAATCTTGTTCTCCTTCAGAGCTCGAAATATATTGTGCTCTCTTTCTCAAATTCAGAGATGTCTTTGCATGGTCATGTGAAGAAATTCTAGGCATTGACTCAAGAATTGTTGAACATGAAATCAAGATGTATCCAGATGCCAAACTGGTACAACAACGGCTTCGACCTGTTCACCCAAAGAAAGCCACTGCCATTAAGGCAGAATTTGAAAAACTTCTACATGCTGGTTTCATCTACCCTATTCCTCTAACTGATTGGGTATCGAACATTGTTCCTATGATGAAAAAGCAAGGAACAATTAGAGTGTGCATCGATTATAGGGATGTAAATCAAGCGTGTCCTAAAGACAACTACCCTACACCCTTCATCGACCAAATAATTGATGAATGTGCCGAATGTGAAACCTTTTCATTCATGGATGGATTTTCTGGATACAATCAAATCAATATCCGCCTATAGGACCAGTCGAAGACTGCATTTATATGTCCATGGGGCACATTTGCGTACTGTAAACTACCTTTCGGTTTGAAGAATGCAGGGGAAACCTTTTAGAGGGAAATGAACTATGCCTTCCACGACATCAAGCACATCGTTTAACCATATCTCGATGACCTACCAGCTCATTTGCGAAAGTGGACTGATCATCAACAGCACTTGAGAGCCATATTTCTACGTTTTCGGCACTACAAGATATGACTCACTCCACACAAGTGTGTATTTTGTGTTGGTCTTGATCGATTACTTGGTTTCGTAGTTTCTAAGGACAGAATTTGGCTCAACCCATTTAAGGTTCAGGCAATCCTTGGCATGCCTCCACCTTCAAATTTGCTTCAGATTCATAAACTCCAAGGGAAAGCTAACTTTCTGAGGAGGTTCATTCTAGATTATGCCAAAATCGCTAAAGGTTATACGTGTCTTTTGAAAAAAGGAGTACCCTTCCACTGGGATTAGGTTGCACAAGCTTCCTTTGATGCTTTAAGAGGTTCCCTAGTAAAAGCATCATTAATGTATGCTCCTGACTATCAAAAAGACTTTAACCTGTATCTCGCCGCTATAGATACAACCATTGCCATGGTTTTAGTGCAAGAAGAAAATGGAATAGAACATCCTGTATATTATTTAAGCCGTAACCTAAATGATACAGAAATCAAGTACTCCTATGTTGAAAAGTTGGCATTAGCAACTGTTCAAGCAGTACAGATATTTCGACACTATATTCTCTTTCGCAAAACTACCATTGCGTCAGATTGCAACCCTATGACCTACATTCTATCACGTCAATTACTAGGGGGAAAATATTCCAAATGGATAGCCATTTTGCAAGAGTTTGATCTGGAATTCACCGAATCCAAATCAAATAAGTCTCTCATCTTCGCGGAGTTACTTTGTGACCTCCCATTGTCGTCCAACAATTTAACATCTAAAGAATCAATCGTGGACGAGACTCTGTTTTTGATATCGTCAAGTGATCTATCGTACGGAGATATAATTGTCTATCTCCAAACCCAAACTTTTAGGCCTAATTCCTCTCACTCTTAACAACTATGTATCCGATACCAAGCCAAAGACTACATGATCGTCAGTGATGCACTTTACCGTCGTGGTGTCGATATAGTTCTGCGAAGGTGCCTCATGCATGAGGAGGCCAAAAAATCTCTGAATGACTCTCATTCAGGTGCATGTGGGGGGCATCGAACTATTTACGTTACTACACAAAATATCTTACGACCTGGTTACTTCTAGCTCACTATATTCAAAGATTGCATAATTTCAGTCAGAAGTTTCCATGCTTGTCATATTTTTGATCGCAAAACCAGATTACCACCTGCACCACTGGATCTAGTAGTTGTTGTTGGGCCATTCGCTAAATGGAGAATAAATTTCATGACATGTAACCCCACCTCAGCCGGGGGGCATGGGTATATTATAGTCGATATCGACTATTTTACAAAATGGGCCGAGGCAATGCCTACATTAAACAACAACGGTGAAATGGCTGCTCTTTTTTTTTAATCATGTAGTCTCTAGATTTGGTGTTCCGCAAGCTATAGTCACAAATCATGGATCGCATTTTTGCAATCACATGATGCTTCAACACAAGGTTCAATCTTGTTAAAAAATAAACTCGCCACTAAGCATATGTTCCCCTAGAGTACAAACTCGTTAAAAAATGAGCCCACCTTCGGTAAATAACCTTTGTAATTGCCATAATATCAGCCTTTTGAGCCTTGGTTGTGTTCCTACCATCACCTCCATTCTTTTGGCCGATCATATGCTTCCACTTGATTGTTTACCTTTTTGACGAACAACTGCAATGAGTGGTCCTATTAGCCACCCTCTTCACATCACCATGTTTTGAGAAGTTCCAAGCTTACCCGGAACCAGTAGCTACCCTAAACACGACTCGTTCCTCAAAAAACGAGTCTACTTTAAACTCTTTTCAGACTCATTAAATATGAATGTATTGCCGAGCTATTGGCCTCTCTAGCTTGCTAAAGTGATTGGAAGTGCCATCCCTCCTATATATTTTCATCTTTCTCAGACCTGAGGGATTATCTCAGGAAAAAGTTTTAGCGCTTGCCTTTTCGGCTCGCTAAAGTTATCGAAAATTCATCCCTTTCATATTATTTTATCCTTTTTCAGACTTAAGGGATTATGCTACGAAAAAGAACTACTAGAGTTTCCTTTTTGTCCCTTTGCAAACTCTCTAAACATGAAAATGATCATGTTATCTTTGTTGTTAAACTCGTTAAAACAATAGTGACAAACTTGTCCACCCAGGCAAGAACGCGTTTGACTGTCGCTAGGCTCGCTAAAACATAGCGACAGGTTTTCCCTAAGGGAAAATTATAGAAAAAACATATGTTATCCTCCTCAAGCTTGGAAAAAATAAAGAGGTACTAGTTAGCAATGACTAGGGAAAAAGGGAAGAAAACTTAAAGAATTTTATTGCTAGCAAGTCGCTCTTGAACATGAGACTTTCCCTCCATCACCATGATTGAGTCGAGTTGGGTTATTCCATTCACCAATTGTATACCATCCATCTTTTGGGGTTAATGCTACCAATCCATTTCATTGTAGCCGATATTTTCAAGATAAGTCATTCAGAGAATTCACCATCCAATTAATGCTTCATCCACTACAATACCTTCACCCTCCATTTTTCATGACCGCCATTCATGAAACTTGTATCGTCAGATTATTTTTCACCACTAGAAAATCATTTGCTTCGTTTCGTGTCATTGGTGTGGGATACATTAAGGCCCTCCTACGACAGGTCACTTCTTATCGAAAACAGCTCATTATCCAAGAAGTTGACCTAGAAACAACCCTTTCAGTACTTTGAAGCTTGCATGCCTCAATGGCAAGTTTCTCACTTCTGGGAATAGGTTTACATCAATGGCCTTCCACTGAAAGATTTTGTGTGGTGTTCAACATCAGATCATATATTCACACCATGTGAATTGTATTGTAGTACCTTGAGGGTCATTATCATTATCAATGATTCCTCTCGTGTCTAGTAACGGCTTACATTATTCACTGGTAGTCAGGTGATGTCTATCCATGTTCGACTTCAGGACATCTTTTCACATGGTTCGACTTGTACATCAAGCGAAGATTGAACAAGTTTGAAGACCCTGGATCTATTTTCATCCATCCAGGCTGCGATATATTCAAGAATATAAAGACATCAAATGTACACAGAAACTGCATAGATGATCATAGAAGCTAAGGGATGATGACTCTACATACAAAGAATCACCAGTCTACAACTGCAGACAATTATCTGTTCTATGTACATGAAAATGAATTTTTAAAGCTGAGCATAGGAATGCCTACCTCAGCTAGATCATGGAAAATTATATTGTGATGATTTATTTTATTGTATCTTATATAGGTCACCTTCCAGGTCGAATACCTCGGATCCTCATGATAAAGCATTTCACCCGACATCAAAAGATTTACGACTTCATGCTTTAGGGGGCAACTGTTATAGACACATTTGGGCACTGCAACCCCAATCATATATGTCGATAAGCCAAGGGCTCTTTAACCCCTAAAAGTGTTGTTTCATACCCTAAAGGATCATGGTCAACTGATTACATCATTCCCCATAAGTTCAACCTGAAAAACCACCAGAACTGGCCAAAACTGGACCATACTGACTACTCCACTATCAAGGTGTGATGCATACTGACTCCTACACTATCCAGGTGCGATGCATACTGAAGAGGCCTTCTGTGGGGTGTGATGAGCGAGAATGGACAAATTTATGAGATAGTTTGCTAAGTGGATGCTCATGGAATCTCTTAGAAAACTTCTCCCATGACACTTGCCTCTCTGAATTCACCCAGGGATGAGTAAGAGATCCAAGAAATCTCCAAGTGGAACCAAGAACAACAAGTCGAATGACACTAATAAAATCCCAAAGGTGAATCACACCCTTGCAGACATCTATAAATGAATCCCTCATCTGAGAGATCTAGAGGCTGTAATTTTGTAATTTGTAAGGAAGTGCTGATAGTTTGTCTTTGAGAAGGAACATTGTATTGGTAGGTTATCTTGCTTTTCATGAGGTGAGCTTTGATGCTGGGAGGATGATGCTGGATCAGATAGCTGGGTTGTAATCCTATCTTCTATTATTAATAAAGTTATTTGAGTTTTCCTCCATACAATCATGTATTTGTGAATGACATTGTATGCTCATTGTATTTATGATTCTGCAATGCTCATGACATGATAGATCGATATGCTTTGATGGTGTTTTGTTACTTTGTCTCTAGAAGTATTCTCTAAGTGAGATAAGTAGAAAAGGAGTTGCAAGCTTTGTCGAGCAGGAGAAAAATCAAACAAGGAGTGAAGCAGAAGATCCAGGTTGGTCCCTTTGCTTTTGTCTTATCTATCATACATTAAGGAAATCGTAAATTGCTTTGATTGTTTGTTTCTAGGATAGCTACCAATCCTAGTGGGACTAGTAGATAAAAAAGACACTAGTTTCCCCGGAAACACACACACAACAAGTTTCACCATCTTCACCCCCATCTTTTCCAATACCACCTCCGCCATCACCATGAGTCAATATGGCAAGCGCGATAAAGTTGTCAGTGTTAAATGGAGTAGGAAATTAAGATCTGGACCAGTTTTGGCTCGTGATAAAAGCTGTATGGGAAGCGCAGGGAGTCACGGATGACAATATAAAAAAGGCAACTTTGGTCAACACTCTGTAGGATCATGTGCTGACCTGGTACATTAAGCATTCTAATGACAATTTGAATGCGTTGATCACAAACATCCAAACTACGCTAAATAGAGAATTTAGCATACCTAAGTAAGAGGTGTTGTCGATCATTGGGTTCAAGGAGATCATGATGCTACTAGGCAAGACTTCTTTAGAGTTAGATCAGAGACTGATATGCACAATTCGAAGAGCTAATATGAATGACATATGGACAACATATTGAATTGTTTGTAGCAACACTAATGCCACATTTAAGGAACACATTTTCACAACAAAGGCTAACAACTCAGGCCGGGGCCTTGGCGATTATGATGAGACTGCATGAGACCCTGATACAAGATCCTAACTTGGGAGTTCAACAGATTCACACACAGTTGAAAAACTTGTGCGTTGAGATGCACAGTCTGAAACAAGACAGTATAGCTCGCCTAGAAGTGCGTGACGAGGTATGGTGCGTAAAGTGAAAGGGTTAGGGGCATGACAAGGATGATTATCTGGTGTTCGTGAGTTACCTCACATGAGCAAGATCGGTGTTGTTAAGACTGAAGGCACAAGTAGGACCTAGCACGACACCTATGTTGTGGTGCACAATTTTTCAACTAGGAGGCAAGCATGCTACAAACAACTGCCATTTATCACATAAGTACACACAGAATTTGCAACAATTGTTCTATAATTTCTGTAGAATAGCGGCACATGATGAACAAACCTATAGAAGTTGTGAACTAATGATGGATAGGACTCCCACCTATAGAGTCCAAGCGAAAATGTGTCCCTTTGACCATAATGCGGGAGAGGCGCGAACTAGATTTTATGGGCGTGGATGAGGCCGAGGCAGAGGAGGACCTGGAAGAGGTTGTAGACAGCTAATATGTTACAATTGTGGAGGGCCAGGACATTATGCCTGTGATTGTATGAATTTGATGTGTCCATCATGCTTGTATTATACATTGTTTTATCATGAGATGGAGGATTGTCCCACATTGATAACGAGGCTGCATGACAAAGGAGTGCTCCAACCTCCCATGACTCAGACCCTGCAAATGATAAGGTCTAAGCCATGCGAGGAAGACCCTAACATAAATATTCTACTCTGAAGTGGGATGACGATGGGGAATGACAAAGGCAAGGAGCCTGAAGATAGTACTTGGGTTCACAAGGCTCCAATGAAAGAACCATTGTTTGATTTGGAGCATGCCAAGAAAACCTTCATGGAATCCAGCAAGAGCTTCGTTGAAGCCTCCACCTCATGAAGCAAAGATAGACTGGCACTGGAAATGGACTCCTCGATGCTCACAACTTTCCTAGAAACATGCATGAAACTGCTACAATATTGGACCCCACCTAGATTGTGGTTCTGAATTTGGAAGTACTACGAAGTGTGAAACAACTACGCACTACACTTGGACATACAAGGTATTACAGGAAGTTCATCAAAGGCTATGCCAAAATCACTATGCTGATGGAGAAGCTATTGAAAAACAATGTCACTTTCTAGTGGAATGATGACTGCGTGAAGAGCCTAGATGTACTAAAAGAAAAATTGGCCTTTGCTTCAATCCTGGTCTTCCCGAAATGGGACAAGGAGTTTCATGTCCACATTGATGCATCATGTATAGCTCTGGGAGTGGTACTAACACAGGAGGGTGGAGAGGGCTTAGATCACCCTATTTCATTCACGAGTCGCATATTATCTATAGCAGAAAAGAACTATTCCACCACTGAATGCGAGGGATAGGCTATGGTGTACGCACTCCAAAAATATCTACACTATTTTCTAGGGGGACACTTCGAGATGTATACAAACCATTCCATGTTGAAATACTTGGTCAATAAGCCTGTGTTGGGGGGCGCATATGCCAGTGGCTCTTATCATTCCTAGAAATATGATTTTGAGGTCCTTTTGAAACCTGGACGCCTGAACGCAGTACCAGATCACTTGTCGCACATTGAGACAGGAGAGGAACCTACTAGTTTGGAAGAAAGATTACCTGACACACAACTCTTTTCTGTGTGCATAGCAGATGGACACTTTGAAGATATAATCCAATTTGTGATGACAGGAACTACACTGAAAGAGTACTCTGTCCAGCAGAAGAAGGAATTGGTGGTGCGCTCGACATATTTTTCTGTCATCACGAGGCACCTATATAAGATGGGCAATGACGAGATACTACGAAGGTATGTACCTAAATTCAAATGAAGTCAGATCCTTGTGGAAATGCATGGGATCATTGTAGGAGGACACTATGTAGTGCGAGCGACCGCGCAAAAGATTCTCTGCACAGGGCTGTGGTGGCCAACCCTTCATCAGGATTAAAAAGCACAGTGCAAGGCCTGTGATGTATTTCAAAGAATGGGTAAACTATTGTAGAGGGACACGATACCTTTGAATCCACAAATGATGTTGCAGCCCTTTGAAAAGTGGGTGATCGAATTTGTAGGACCTATGAAACCTCAAGCAAAGATGGGAGCGAGATACATTATCACTCATACAGAGTACCTAACTCATTATGCAGAGGCACAGCCGGTAAAGATTTCACAGCCGCCATGGCCGCAAATTTTCTGTTTGAATACTGACTAACACGATTTGGATGTCTGGATATCTTGATGAGTGATCAAAATAGACATTTCTTGAACAAAACAATTAGCGCGTTGATAGAAGAGTTTCAGGTGTATCATCAGAAAAGAACACCGTATCACCCCCAAGCCAATGGGACAGTAAAAGAATTTAACAAAATACTGGAGACTGCACTGACCAAAGTATGCAATGTGCAGCAGAGCGATTGAGACCTATGTGTACATGCAATACTATGGCCTTATAGGACAATGTGCAAGAAATTGATGGGACATACACCTTTCTGATTGGTCTGTGGTGTGAAAGTTGTCATGCCAATAGAGTATATTGTCCCCAGTCTGTGCATAGCAGCACTCACAGGTATGATGGACCATGGAACCCTAGAGGAGAGGCTCGTGTAGTTGGAGGAACTTGAAGAGGAACATTTTCTAGTTGGCTTCCATCAGCAGGTCTGAAAGCAGCGCGAAAAGGCCTGGTACGATTCACATATTAAGTTGTGCACCTACAAGGTAAATGATTTAGTGTTACTGTATGAAAGTAAGTTTGATAAATTCTTGGGAAATTTCAGAATGCATTGGCTGGGACTGTATGTTGTTAGGGAGGTCACAGACGAAGGCGCAGTGTTGCTAGTAAAGCTAAATGGAGAACCTTTCCTAGGCAAATTGAATGGTAGTTGATTGAAGCCATACACAGGTGGCCCGACTATCTGACTAGCTGACAGAAGCACAGTCTTTGTTCTCCAAGTAGCTAGAAGAATGCGCGGGACTATAAACCGATAGGGGATGTAGGAAAATATGCAGGGAAGCAATTCCGACACTGTAATCTCGAAGCAACATGTATAGGAAATTCAGTAGGCTGCCACTCAGTGCGTTGCCGACCTTGCAGCCATTCAAGCAGAGTTGGAGGTTCTCTGCACAAAGATCTCTACACTGATAGAGTGACTCGAGGGCAAGTCATGATGTTTGTGTTAGGGGCCTTTTGGGCATGGAATCCCCCCAAGGCATGTTTTGGGGCTTAAAGCCCAAGTTTTGAGTAAGTCCATTATAAAGACTCCGCAAATTGTGGGCGCAGAGTGTGAAGTCATAACAGAGTCATAGGGTTGTCTACCCTTGTTTTTGTAATGTAATGTCGGTTTGAAAGATATACCCATGGTTCACGGATCATGGGATTATATAAAGAGAGTGAGGGTCTAAATGTAGAAAAGAGAGAATAGTGAGAGAAAATGATGATTCTAAGGAATTGAGCAAGCATTGAGTGGAATTATAAGTCATGTCTTTGGGTCGTAGAGTATGAGAAGTCTCTGTAACTAAGTGTGCAGAGGCCTCGTAGTCCGCAGCTAATTGCGCGGACCCCTATAGCTGAGTGCATAGGGTAGGTTGAGTGTGTAACCATGGGAAGAATTAGTAAAAGAGAAGGTTTACCATATTTTTGTGTATCTTTTGCTATTTTATATATTATTGGGTATGAATTGAAAGTTTACTGTTTATTTATTGCATGAACTGATATGAATGGGCTGAATAAGTAAATATAACATAAGGCATCTATTTACGTGAAGATAACTAACTGCTATAAGAAGATAAGTAAGATCTCAGGTGTAACCTAGGAAAATAGTACATGTCACTACTCTAGCAGTGCGAAAGCCCCACAACACCTGGTTAGGGTTATGCAAAGGCGATTATATAAGGGCACAAAGGCCAGGGAAGTGCACAAAGTAACTTGTGTGAAGGGACTCACAATAGGACCAAATCACCCCCTTAGACATCTCAAGCATGTGGAAACCTAGCTCCAGCAACCCCCCATACTACTTTGCGTAAGAGCTTAGTCCACACTCGGCAGAGTGTTGTCAAAAGGGCCAGTAGTACAGGGATTTGTTTGGCTAACTAACTACAAACCTAGGTCAGGACTCAACAAGCCAACAAATGGTTCTGTTGCTAGGATTGGGATCTGCATAAATATGTCTCATGTCATATCATTGGAATCCAACTAAGAAATAAATTGAATATTGGTTGGATAGGAAGATTCACAAGTTCGCGGCATAGGAGAACATGAATCCACGACTATAAAAAAAAGAGTGGTTAGACTGCTAGCTATACACAAAGATCCATGAAATTTTCTTCGCATCTTTCCCTATTGAGCTATACGAGTGGATCTCGAAGCTAGCAGATAGCCAAGGAAGGTGCAATCTCAATAGACCTATTGTGTGGACTCTAGAATTGGTGTGCAGAATGGAATCATCAGAGGATAAGATCGTGTGTGCTATTGATCACTGGCTCGCAAATTATAGGAGGGTTCGTTACTGAGTTCATGGTAGATACTTTAGTCAGCTATAGTGATGCAAAATGATGCTTTCTCAAAGGACCGTGAGGTAAGTGATGAGCCCCAATTTTGGTACAATTCGGGCTCATTTTGGCCTACTTCACTTGCTCAAACCATTCATCTTTCCTTGCTTATGCATGCATTTCTTAGTTATTTCATGTCGTTTGTAGGAGGAAGGCTAGACACTTTATCCACGTGACTAATGCATTGTGATTTCAGGTTTTTGCATGGAAAAAGGGGAACAAAAGATAACGTAAAGGGAGTAAGGAGACATAAGGTGGCGCTGCTGATTTTGTGGAAGGATATCCACAGTATTGGGACAGTCCTCGTGATTCCCACCGAGAACTCCGAGCTCCTATCAATCTCCCCTCCGAGCCTCAGAAGTAGCCAGCTGTCCTACAGGAACAGCAGTCATCAACTGTTGACTGCCTCACAAACCCGCAGTTAAACTTCAGTGGACAGCCGAGCTCCTAGAATCAAGGCTACTTGGCGGATCATCATCTTTTTTGTATAAATATGGAGGCCGTAGCCTTAGATAGGTTGTTGAATCGTTTGGGTTATCATATCATTTTGTAATCAGTCCAAGTTTGTTTTCCTTTTTGCTGTAAGCTAGTTTGGCATGACATTGAGCTATGATAAAAAGGACAGTTTGTGAGCAAATCCTGATTTTTTATCAGGAGACTATACTCTCAGGTTAGGGGCCAACCTGAGAGCCATAGATCCCCTCTGTTTTAGTATTGTTCTATTTTTTTTTTCCAGCACTTGAGTTTATTTGCATGGAATTGATGGAATCTTGTAATTCGATTCTCTTATGAGTTAGATAGGTTTTGGTTATGGTGCAATTCTCTTCACTTTGTTTAGCGTAGCAGTTAATGCATGATATTCATTGAGCTCCATTAAAATCGTTTGTTAGGTCTCACTGCTATCTCGTTTGAAGTTTGGGGTGTAGTACGTAGCAGACCACCAAAAGATGCCATGAAGTTGGTTGATGCCATCATGATTTGGATTTAGATGCTTCCTTGTCATTTATACAAACCACACATCTCTTCGCCACAGTCCATGCGTACTTCTACTTGCGTTTTGGATCACTGTTAAAGAAGGTCACGGTATATTTAAGTGTAGGTTTACGCTTTCTTGGTTTGATCAACAGTTTCGGTCATTGGCTTTATTCACACTCCCTTCCATCTCGTTCATTGCCATCTTCTCTGTTCTGACCTCACATGCAACCACGTTCCTCTGCCTTACACAACGCTCTGCCCTTTCCCAGTCATCTCCAAATCCTCACTTGGCCTCATTCTCTGACCTTTCACGTCCATCACTCCAATACGCTCCCTCCACCTGTTTTCCATCTCATCCTCCGATTCTTGAGTCATCACTAGCCTGACCCTTACCTTTCACATCCCTTTCTACCCGTCCATCACCTTCTCCTCACTTCAGTTCTCCTCGGCGAACCATCCTGTAGCAATTCAGAACCATCCTGTAGTAATTCAGAGATATCCTGTAGAAAACCCTGAGTTTCCTGTAGAATCCCCTGCAGACATCCTGTAGGAGGCCTTTCACGCGGTTGCTGAGCTCCTGCACGTGGGAAACCTCTGTGGATGGATGCCAGGGGTCCATAGGGACCTCACTTAGCCTCCCCAACCTATCCCACGCTTTCCTTCCTTCTCCACCCAATCTGCACAATCAAACCCTAATAAGCAAGCAAAACACAATCACTCCGCCTCTTTAATGAAAAAGCATAAAAACATGTCCTTGGTAAAGTTAGTAGTGTAGATTTAGGCATTCTCACTTGTTAGATATAGTAGCAGCATTGGTAGCAGCATTACTTATCCTCATTGCACTATAGAGGTTAGACTAGTCAAATTAGGGTTTCCTAGGGTTACATGCGTTGAATTACTTTTTTTGTCAATTAGCTTAGTCTCCTTTGAGCTAGCTTTCATCCATCATTGATAAAGCTTCTTCTGTGAGCCTATAGAAGTTGGCTTGAGCCCTAACAGACTTGTGCCAGCTGACCAAGTGACAGCTGCGACAAGATCTAGTACTTGTGCATACAGCACCGTCGCTTCCAAGTTTGTACGAACAACCGGGTTGATAAAATGAGAGACAGGAAGCCTCAGGAGTTGTAGCATTATTGCTACAATACTGGAGCTCACCATGTGTCTGTCTGTGTGAGCTTATCCACAAGAATTTTATGGTCAAAGTGGTACATAAGAGCTTTTTTGAAGGCGTCCCAAGTCAAGAACCTTCCATAGCCACGTTGATGCTCTTGCCACCATTGTCTTGTTTCATAGTCCAAGTACATGCGTCCCATCATAAGCTGATCGTCATCTTTATAGACGTGATCCAATTTGAAATATTTCTCCATTTGTACTAGCCATTTGGTTGGATGAGAGCCATCAAATTTATACAATTCCTTCAATTTCTGATCTAGGTATGCCATCACAAAAAATTTGGCGAAAATTTGAAATGGTCATAATTCCGTCAATATTTCTCAGAAGCCTTATTATAACCTGTTTTTAGAAATGGAACAATCATTCTGCATCTACCCATGTGATAGAAATCTTGATCCAAGCACTGGAATTCCAGATCTGCGCTGCTACTCTCCTGCCGTCACCTAAAATTTTTGAAAAAATAGCGGATTTTATATCAACGATATCTCCCTCATCCGGACTCCGATATTTTTTTTTTGAAATTGGGTGTTTTTTCACAAATATTCCAGATCTACAATTAGATCTTGTAGATCTTGCACCAGGACGTCTAGATCTGCGCCGCAAACTCGCTGCCCTGAAAAATTATCTGCAACCCCACTAATTTTTAAATCAGCGATATCTCCTTCATCCGGACTCCGATTTGACCGATTGTTTTTTGAAATTGGCTATTTTTTCACAAAGAATACAGATATGCAATCAGATTTTGCAGATCTTGAACCAAAACGTACAGATCTGATCTACAAACTCGCCGCCCTTGAAATCCTGCAAAAACTAAAAAAAAAATTCTCCACTTTTGTGCCCAAGAAAGTGCTCTGATACCACTTGTTGTAGATCTAACCCAAGAAATATATGATAACAGAAATAACCCAATAAATAACAAGATCGAAATAGATAGAAATGCTTCTTTATTATCAAACCCTTAAGGTAGGGCAAC